>JAVJIF010010241.1:0-175857 GCA_038442645.1 Agave tequilana
TGGCCCACGACCTATAGGATCGCGTCCCACAGTACATCCTCTCCTCGCTACCCTTTCTCCATCTCCATCTCTGGTGATCCCAACATCGGTGTCAGCGTCGCCGCCAGTGACCGCCAGCCTCCCTCTTCCCCTCCCCCGCTCATTTGCTGCTTTATTTGGGGTCTAAAGATCCCATCATGTGATTGGGGCTATATATGTCATCCCATATGGCCCCAATCACTTGGCCAGGCCTTGTGTGGCTAATTCCACCCCAATCTAGAATTAACTACTCTTCAAAACAACTTAGATGTCCCATTTTGAGACAACTTTGAACACATCTAATTCCTACCAAAAATCACTGGTTGCAAGAGTTAGAATAAGAGTATAATTCTTGCTAACTCTTGTTACCAACAGGGCCTAAGGTCCCGTTTGGCAATTGGAATTAGCTCAAGAGTTGAGCTAATTCTTGCTAACTCTTGTCAAACAGCCAAAATTAGTAAGTTAGTTAAAGTAATGATGAAAGTTGAATTAGCCTAAAACCACTCTCAAACCTCTTGAAATCCACGCAATTCAATAATTACCAATTTCATCACAAGGTTGAAATTAGCACTTGAAATTAGCATTTATCTTTCGCTCTCTGGCCTTGTTTGGCAACAAGAGTTAGCTAGAATCAAGTAGAAATTCTAGCTAATTCTTGCCAAGCAGGTATAAAACTAGTAAATTTAGGTTGTGGAGAATTGTCTCGAAGCAGTATAATTTTACACTCGTTTCTGAGAGTTGCCAATTCAAGCAGCAACACCAAAGCTTGCTCAAATATATTCTGTGCTTAGTTAATTTTTACTTTTATGCCCCAGCCCATGACATGAGGTAATTAAAAGCTTGCCTCAAATTAAAGTTGTGGATTCTTAATATTTCTTAATATAATTCATGGCATAATTTTAATTATTTAGGGGTAAAATCGTCAACTACTCAAAAAATCAAAATTATTAGTTTTTATTACTTAAAAGGTAAATCTATATAAAATATTATTAAAAATATTATAATTTTACATTATAGCTTAATTGATATTATCTCTTTATTAAATTTCAATCTTTATTTCTTAAATAAAAATTTATGCTATAATTCCAAGTGTTGAGGGGCAAAATCGTCAACTAGTAAAAAAAATCAAAATCATCATACTAACTCCTAATAATTCCCCTAACAACTTTTTCACTTATTCTCAACTCTTCCTAATTCTTCACCTTCCAAACAACCAAAAAAACTTAATTCCTAACTCTTTTACAATCTCTTCTTCCAATACACTAACTCCCATTTTTAATTTCTTCTTACCAAACGCAACCTCTATTTCAACTCCTAACTCTTGCTAATTCTAGCTTCAACCAAACAACCAAAAATTCCAATTCTCAACTCCTTCCCAGTTCTCTCTCCTAAGACACAAAATCTTAAATCAAAATTATTAGTTTTTATTACTTAAAAAGGTAAATCTATATAAAATAATTATTAAAAGATATTATAATTTTATAATCTTACATTATAGCTTAATTGATATTATATCTTTATTAAATATCAAAACTTTATTTTTAAATAAAAATTTATGCTATAATTCCAAGTGTTGAGGGGCAAAATCGTCAACTAGTAAAAAAAATCAAAATCATCATACTAACTCCTAATAATTCCCCAAACAACTTTTTCACTTATTCTCAACTCTTCCTAATTCTTCACCTTCCAAACAACCAAAAAAACTTAATTCCTAACTCTTTTACAAATCTCTTCTTCCAATACACTAACTCCCAATTATTAACTCTTCTTACAAACACAACCTCTATTTCAACTCCTAACTCTTGCTAATTCTAGCTTCAACCAAACAACCAAAAAATTCCAATTCCCAACTCCTTCCCAGTTCTCTCCTCCAAAGGCACAAAATCTTACTTAATTCCACTCCAAACAATGCTTAAGTGCTTATTTTCATGTTCTTCATTGTAGGCGAGTAGCTGACATGTTGTTTGAGAAGGCCACCAGATTATGATTTGTGGAACAAACCACCAAAAAGATCCTTTATGTGCAAACATGGCTCTTTAATGCTTAATTTGACCACCAATTCAGAACATGTAAATATGCTTTAAATTTTCTGACTTGTTACGGTTGTCACTGCAGTTATATGGTGGAGCTACCATGAATAACACGCTTTGCCTGGCGGTTTTCTTGGCGCTTGTTTATGCAAGAGGCTTGACATGGGACTTCTCATCCGAAGCACTCGTCATTCTTGTGGTTTGCATCGTGATGGCCCTCTTCACCAGCTTCCGCACCACATTCCCACTGTGGACCTGCTTGGTGGCATACCTGCTCTATCCGCTGTCTCTGGTGATTGTGTATGTCCTCGACTTTGTTTTTGGCTGGTCATAGACTGTCAACTGCATGTTGTCTAATGGGAGAATGCGACTGTGATGGATGATACTGATAATGCTCTGGTCATGAGAGAGATATCTTTGAGCACACAGTTCGTTTATGTGAATGCTGATAAGATGCACTTTCCTGTGAGAACGATAATAATTTTGTGGAGGTTATGCATCGTGAGGCTTCCTGTATAACAAACAGTAACAACTGCTGGGGGAAGATAGTTTGCTTGTGTCCATAGTTTTGATGATAGGATGCAATTTGCATGAAATCAGTGTGTTGGTCCAACTTTGTGTTGCTTTAATTCTCTCTGACACTCTGTTACTGAGTCTAACAGTACTAATTATGGGCATGTCAACTGTGGTGCTTTATCAACTTCATGAATGTGTGGACCAAAAAAATGCAGGACTACTATTAATCTGATGACAAAAAACATAAAGTCTGAGATGAAGAATCTATTGTCTCAATTCAAGTAACAAACACTACGCTGAGTTCTACTCCTACATCCATCTCTTAAAGCTTCAGGCTCGTAGCGACATCATTCACTGCTTCACTATTCTCTCTTCCTTTGCTTCTGTCTCATATGAGTTGTCGGCGCAATGTGTTCTCTGACAAGCTTGCAGGTTGTTTCGCCGTAGCTCCCTGGATTGAACACGACCAACTTCAGTATCATAGAATTGATGTTTAGAACTTGTATTTACGGTCTTTCCATTCGTACTTGAGCTTGCAACAAGGAGAAATCGGGCAAAATCGCGACAGCCTGCTTCGGTCTTTGATGTGGCCTGTGTTGAAGAAGAGCCAAAGGTCAGAAATCCTCCACTGTCTGCAGATGTACCGTTTTCTCTGATTCGCTTGTTTGAATGAACCTCCGAGCTCCTCCAATCCGCTTGATATGAATTAGAACTCGAAGCTCCTTCTTTGCTGCAACAATGCACATGTAAATGCACTCAGACTCATCGAACAGGCAAACTCGACCATATGACAGAAATGAGGGACTCTGCAGGAGAATGACACTGCCGTCTCAGGATTAGTATCTCTAGGAGTGAAGAACGGTCTTTCCTGCTGTGGAGGAGCAGCAGCAGGAAGCACAAGAGAATGGGAAGGATTTGAAGAGGAGGACGACGAGGCAGCCACCTTGGTGTTGTCGCCGTCACTGCTCTTGTGCTGCTCCTCGATTCTGCGCTTCTCGAGCTGGGCCACGCTGAGTATCTTCTTGGCCTTGCTCTTCTTCGACCACGATTTACACTTTGATTGATGACGATGATGCTCTTCATGCAGCACCATACTCCTCAAAATATCAAAATCAAGAAAGCCCGAGATCAAGAACAGAGCAAAAATGGGAATTTGATATGAAGAGGGACAGGAAATGTTTAGCTGGTATGTTGTCTGAGTTTTGAGATCCGAATCTAAATGTTTAGATTGAATAAATCTTGCCATAATCTTTTGATTTGGCCCAAACCAACTGGAGCAAAGATCTCTCTCAACTCTCTCCAAGGATCACGAATCAGTTGCATTCTCAAATTTGAAAGTGTTAATTTGGAAAAATGAACCG
The DNA here is from genome assembly GCA_038442645.1 of Agave tequilana. Classification (NCBI taxonomy): domain Eukaryota; kingdom Viridiplantae; phylum Streptophyta; class Magnoliopsida; order Asparagales; family Asparagaceae; genus Agave; species Agave tequilana. Next base: position 3,926 of record JAVJIF010010241.1, read on the forward strand.
AATAGGAATAAAAAGGAACGTGAAGATGCTATGAATAGAGATTGCATGTATTTTGGTGAAATCTTTCATGCATCTTTTCATGACATTTCAATGTTTTGTGATTTAGTTGGATATTGATTATTTTTGTCTAATGTGTATGCATTCTTTTTGAGGTAAGTCTAATGTGCGCATTGTACATGGTATTTTAAAGGATTTGAACAGGTTGATTGTTTATTAAGAATTTTCATTAGATATTTCAAATTTATGTATTAAAAAAAATTATCAAACAAAAAAAATTAAAAATTCCGTTGCCGGGACTTGAACCCGGGTCTCTCGGGTGAGAGCCGAGTATCCTAACCAACTAGACTACAACGGATTTTGCTTAAAGGATTGCAACAATTTTACTTAAAATATTAAATAGATAAAATATTATCTATATAACTTAAAATATATTTTAGAGTTCAACACGGGCCTAAATCTTAGAGCCCATTTAATGGGCCCAAATACCAGAGCCGGTAAAAAAATCCAATTCCCTGGGCCTTGGCAAACTGAGCTAGATAGGCCAGAATAAGCAGCCACATTTTTCTCTTCAAAATATCTCCTTTCCCTAAAAATGAATTTTAACATTCTATCACATATTGTATTTTAGAAATGCTAATTTAAACTTGAGAAGAGTACAGACCTTGGGTCCTAAGTAGTTAAGGTAATGGGGGCAATCTCAATCTGGGATTCTCTTTTTCTCTATTCTTTTTTTTTTATATACATAAGTGTATTCGGGACGTGAACCTCAAGACTCTCACAGGCCACTCTCAATTTTTTACCGTGAGTCATATCTCATTGATGTTTTTTTTTTTCCTCTATTAATTCAAGACGTATATAGGTAGCTTGACTGACAGTTACTCAGCTGAGGCTCATTCATGACATACTGAGTCTTTATATGAACAATACTTCTAGCTTTTCTTTTAGAAAAAATAATACCCAAAAAAAGTTTAATAATTAATCTTGTCATGAATCAAACAAGTGCTTTATAGGGTTTAGATATATATAACAAACAAAAATAAAACAAAAATAAAAGAAGATGGAAAAAAAAAAAAATCTATACAAGACATGCATGCATTGCCAATTTGTCATTTGTTCTTGTCAATCACTCTAAAACTCCCAACGTATACACACAATCAAACCCCATAAATTATCACTATTTACACAATCAAGCCCATACTATTATTTTAGATTAGACTATCCAATCAGATAATCAAGAATAACACCTGGCAAAGAGAAATACACACTCTAATCTTATCACTTTCCAAAATCAAAAGTTTATAAAAATAAATCAATAATTTTGGTAGGTTCATCCCCTAATTATCTCTCTCTCAATGGTCTCACCTAATGGAGGAGACCAGTCCCTCTCCCTGTTGGATGCTGGTGGTTCCCCTGTCTCTGTTCTCTTCTCCCTGTGGGTCTCTGAAGCTCAACCCAGCAACCACCTCAACTACAATGATTGGGGGTGGGCGTCGGTTGCACTCCTTTTTGATGTGTGTGAGAGAGAGAGGATCCAAAAAGAAAGTCAAAAAAGGGTGGAAGAGAGAAGGGTGTGAGCTTTGCTGGGCCATAGATGTTTGCTAGCTATATCCAACCACCAGCCTCTCGTCTCTCATCTCTCTCTACAAAGCCCACAGTAATTCTTCTTATTGTTGTGATCTTCTTGGCTTCTCTCTCTCCCCTTTCTGCACTTCAAGGTACAATTTCCCTTTGTTTTCTCTCCATTGATGCCATGTTTGTGATAGTTTCGGTCTAATGTGGGTGACCCATTTTGTAATTTTTCCAAATGGTGTAGGGATCATGTGTTTTTGTTGGGTTTGCTTGGCTTGAGTGGCTAAATTTGGGTCTCTCTCTATTTCTACATCATTTTTGAGAAAATTAACTTTTAGATACATTTTTTTTTCATGTTATATCATGTGGTTGGTTAAATGCTTGATTCTGAGTTGTTCTACTTGTTCGTTCGGATCGCACTTGATTGTCAGTTATTTTTCTGTTTTCTATGTTGATTTTGATCATTTCATTTGGGGGTTTAGTATATTGGAGAGTTCTCTGATATATTCAATGAACTTTTCAAATTGTGGAGATTGTGGTGCTTGATTTTTCTGAAACTGGTTGGTGTTTATTTCTTTAGATAATTAGGAGTCAGATAAATGTGTCAAGGACTTGTTGTTAATGATGTTCATGCGGAACTCTAAATCTAGTGTTGGGATTTATGCGAACAAATGGTCCCACATCGCCTAGACATGGGGATGGTCTTGGGTAAATAAGACTTTGAGCTACTCCACATAGAAGGCTGGTCTTTTGGATTGTGCCCCCAAGTCCTTGCAAGTGGTATCAGAGCCATGACCCGAACTTAGTCTCCTCGTGAATTTGGGCTGCTCCACCTAAAAGGGCTAGTCTTGGGATTTGTGCAAACAAAATAATCTCACACCCTCTAGACAATAGGGCTACGTCTTTTGGGATCAGCTAGTACATGTTCATGCCAAGAAACTCAAAGAAGACACAATTAGATGGTCAAAATCTTGTATACCGATAAGTGTTGGGCATGTGGGTTTTGTATGACAAAGGCATGAGAGTGGGATTTAGTCCCGTATCAAAAGGAGACCAAAACAGATATATGATTAAATATGTTTGGATTCATAACTCAAATAGGGTTAAATTCTTTTCAGTCAGTATAGGTTTTCGTAGTATAATTAGCCTTATCCATCTTAGTTAGTGGGCTTTTTATTGTGCACATGTTGTTTGATTTGGTCCCTAAAGTCCTCAAACAGTCACAAATAAAAGCTTCAAGCGTTAGCTTTTATAAGAGATCCATGTATCTTAAAATTAAGACCAAGTGTTCGTATAATGGGTTGATAACATTGCTTCAGCCTCTTAAGAAATTTAAATTGCCTTTTGTATAGGAGAAGATGGTAGAAAGAGGAGAGAGTGCTGGTGGAAGTGAGAAGAGTTGGTGAAAAACAATATAAATCTTTATCCCAACTTTCACTCCTCGTTTCACTGCTCTTGATGGAAAGAAGAGCCTTTAGTGTATACTTTACACAACCTCTCATAACACCCGACAAGCCAAAACCTTCAAAATCTAACATCCATTCAGATTAAGCCCCATGTGAAGGACTTCTAAACATATTCTAACAAAATCTTAATAATTATAACCCACTACTCTATTAACAACTTAGGACTGGGATTTAAACTAAATTGTTATATCCAGTAGTCAACTGAGGTAATGGTAGCACAAAGTGGTCAGCAACCTGGTTATAATCCCCTTATGATTAGAAATCAAAGTTGTTTGGAGCCGGGTTCTGGTCATTGATAGCTTTTAGTTTCCTAATAAATATTTGAGATATCAAAACAGTCAGCAACTTGGTTCTGACAAACAATTGATAGATCGTTCGGAGAGTTTCCAGGACACTTTGAATTCTAGGTTTTTTTGGTTTGTCCCGACACTTGGACACATGAGGATGCACCACATTTGTTAGTAATTAAACTATTACAATATCACAATTATGTAGCAATTTTGGAATATTTAGTGCAAGATATTGATACCGGATTGTATCAGTTATATTGTTGAATGCTGACCTAATTTCATTAGTTGATTATTCATGCATAAATGGTTATGTGCATAGATTGCATGCACATCTATGCAATATAGCCGTGATACTTGACACTTGTGTCCTATGTCCATGTAACACTTGCAATTTCCTGTCATAGGAAGGTCACAAGTTTGAGGTACAAGCAATGCAATTAGAGAAAATTTCTTTGCTATTTGGGGTGACAGTGGGAGATGTCCACCTTATTTGTTCAACAGAGTGCTCAAATATGTCAATGTTGCAAGTATGTCTCATTATTTATGATTTTTAAATTAATTTCAACTCTTTGGACTCTCATAAGTCCAAATGAAAGTTCCAGATGCATAGATGTATGCTTTGGTTTTGTAGATGACTGGCCTATGTTTTTATTTACTGTGATTCTATTGTTTGTGCAAGCTTATATGCCATACATAGCTTTTACTTGCTCTGCTTAGTGAGCAAACTAGAAATTTTAGTTTTCATCTATGATGAATTTTATCTTCCACCTCACTTGTAGTACCATATCACTTTAATAACCTGATACTGTTCCTTAAATTTGACCAGTCATACCATTTATGTAATGTAGTTATATTGGTGCTCTTTTTACAGGTCTAAATTAGATGCCAATATCGCTAACCGCCTGATTGCATCTTAAGACTATGGGTTCTGGAGATTGGTTTAAAAAAATCCTTGGTCATAAAAAGTCAAAGCAAGATCGATCAAAAAAAGCTAAGGTAAGCCATGAGCTTCAATGATTAAATACTTCTTTAGTATGATTTTTCTAATATCATCTAAAGCAAATAGAAGCCTTGTGGAACATAGGAGTGTGATTCTGAGATATTTCTTAAAGGTAGAACACACAAAACTCATCAATTCTCGTATTGCCTATGATCAAGCAAAAATGCAAATATATGTGCCTCGTTCTTTTATGCAAGTGTTCAATTCTTAACGCATATTTTTTTCTTGTGCATAAACTACCTTCATCAGTTTGGGTATTGACATTGCTGTAATTGAACTCATGCTTTGCCATAAACTGCCTAGGCACAGGGATCTGAAAACGAACGATCAAACTCGTCCAAGTGGAGAAATCATTCCAATAGTAAAGTTTCAAATGCATTATGCAACAGTGCATCTAGTGGAAACGCTGAAGATTGTGGTTTGACTTTGGAAGAAAGATCAGCCAGAAGGATTCAAACTGCATTTCGAGGTTTTAGGGTATGTGGGAAAAGAATTCTCTAACCGACATATTCTTTTATGCGTTAATCTTGAAGACACTATGATTATGATGTGCAGTTTTTTTATTGCATTAGTTTCCTTGTGGTCCATTGGAAAATATTGTTGGTTATTCGTCTCTGTTACTGCATCAAAAGTTTAAAGTTATGATGAGGATTGAGGAATAAATTTTATATCTATTGTAGTTCTCTCTGTTTTGTAACTCATGTATCTGGCTGAATTATACTTATTCATGTATGCAGGCAAGGAGGGCTCTATGTCGTTTGAAAGGTTTAAAAAGATTAGAACTCCTCGGCCAAGGCCATTCCATCAAGAAACAAACATCCACAACTTTGAGCTATCTCCAGTCCTGGAGCAAAATACAGACAGAAATTAGAGCTCGCCGTATTTGTATGGTAACAGAAGGGCGCATCAAGCAGAAAAAACAAGAAAATCAATTAAAACTCGAGGCTAAACTTCATGACATAGAAGTAACTCTCTGCCTTCCTCTCTCATAACTATCTTTGTTGCTTATGATCAATGGTTACTTTGTCCATTTTCTCTTTCGTATTCAAACTAGTCGTGGACCCTTCAACATTTTCTTCTGAATAGGAAGCGGCTATTGATCTCTATGACACTTGTTACAAGTAGTGTGAAACTCTGTGCTCATGGTTGCATAATTGATAACTTTCTTCGTCTGTTTTTTATGTTCAAATAGTCCTATCCTCTTCAATAGATGAATCTGCAACTAATACCTGATGACAGCTTTATTAAAGGAGGGTAAAACTGGATCCTCTTAGATTACAACTGTTAGATATAATCGGTTTTAATTATAATATAGAAATATTTAGTTTTAGAGTGCTCAATAGTATTTGGAATTATAGCAATAGTTTGAATACGATTTGGTCTTGTATAGATTTATTTCTTTATATTTCTTTAGTACAAACGCTAATCCCTATCACTTGCATTATGTTCAGAAATTCATTTTGTTAACATATTTCTAGGAACAGATTTTTCACGTTGAGTCAAGACAGACTGTGAACTTAATTACCATCGTAAATGTTTCCTGGTGATTCCAACAGGTGGATTGGTGTGGTGGTTCTGATACAATGGAAGAGATCCTGTCCAGGATACAACAAAGAGAGGAAGCAGCAGTGAAGCGTGAGCGAGCCATGGCATACGCATTCTCTCATCAGGTCTGGTCTTAAAAACCTGTATAAAATTCCAAAAAGAAACTAAGAATACTTAGAAGTTAGAATAAGCATGAGTATTATGTGAACCTGGGATCCTTTTTTTTTTTTTTTTTGAGGAAAATGTGAACCCGGGAACTGATCAACGTTACTGTTACTTTCAGTGGAGGGCCAACTCCGGTCAGGGGCAGCTTTCCTACGAATTCGGGAAAGGGAACTGGGGGTGGAGCTGGGTAGAACGGTGGATTGCTGTTCGTCCGTGGGAGACACGACTCTCTGTTCAGCCCACGAGAGCCCAAGAAGGCTCAGTCGAAGGTGGTAATTATCAAGGCTGAGAATAAAAAACTCAAACCCCTCAAGAGTGTCGACTCCAGTCAAAATCGCAGCTTCCAATGGTAAAGCCTCGGCAAAGAGAATTTTGCCTAAACCAATAGACGAGAAAGCAGTCCCACAAGAAACAAGTCCAAAGCCAGCTGCAAACAAAGCAAAGGTGAAGAAGGACAAACACCATCCCCCCCCACAAGCAGGTGTGATTTCTGTCTGAGCTCAAGAAAGTATACTGTCTATGCAGAATAAAAGGCTAAGAGCCAGTTAACGTGTACAATTTGTTATTTATCTGATGTATATAGGAACCGTATTTTTCATGTGAACGAGCATTTTGGATTGGCTATTACCTACCTTGGTGTGAGAGCTACGCTTTCGTTGTCATTACAATGTAAAACTGCATCGTTGTTGTGATTGGCGGGGGGTTGTTGTTTGTTTGGTCGACAGAGTCAGGTGTGGAGAAGAGAAACATGGAGCCGTTTGTAATTATATTATTTTGGTAGCTTGTGGTACTACTTTGTGTTACAACTTGTAATTTACAACGATGTGCTGATATCTATTTTTTCACTGTTACATTTATCCTCCGAGCTCAAAATTTATCTTGCAGCATCTTATTAGCTGGAACAGATACAGACAGGTGTTTGTATATGCTAAATTCTCAATGTGTGTAATTATCACAACTTATTGGTGAAATTATGTGGATAGTTTGGTTTCTGTGTTCATATCACCAATTTATGTCTAGTGTTGTGTTATGTTGTGATAACTTCAGGCATCAATATTTACAGTTTTGGTGTGCATAAAAAGAGAGGATGACATGATGAAGGTAAACTTTGAAGCATACATGTAAATGATCTGTTCCCCACACAATGCACGCACAAAAGCCACAGCCTTTCTCATGTGAAGGAAGAAAAAATATTAGCTGTAATCTGATCTGGGGCTTGGTTTCTTTTGTTGTGGTGGTTGTTGTAATGTAGTGTCCATTTCTGCTCATCTGCAATTAAGTCCACTGTCCTCTGTTTCTTGTCCCTTTTGGGCAATCCTGCAGACATTGCTCAGTGAAGGTGAAGCTCTCACCAAGAAACTCAAAAAAATTTCACTGTGATGAGACTTTCATTAACCACTCTGGTCTCTTTGTTAATGGACCCCTGGCTACCTCCATGCCCTAAATGAGCCAAGCAAGTGGGGTACAGGTGCCACTGCATGCTCAGCCTCAGTTGCCATGAGAGCTAGGGCAACTGATCATGAGGACCCCACATCCTCAAGAAAATCACAACAGTGATGGCCACCACTAGCCATTTTTGAGAGACTAATGCATCCTTTTGAGTTTCAGGCTGTCACGGTTTGGAAATCTTATCAACTCAAAAGCAGCAAAGGAGGAATCTCATTCAATGAGACATCTTTTAGACCCTGTTCAAATTTTGATGCTTGTGCTTCACTGATCTTGGTAAGATGATAGGCAGTGTGATTTTGATGTTTGTAATGCTACTGAGAATGATATAAATGTATTGCATTTCCCATCACTTGCTAAGAATAATAATGGAGATATCTGCAGGTTTCCAGCTTTAGAGAACAAAGAAACAAACACATTAATGGCTCTTTCTCAAAAGCTTTATTACTGATTCCTTCGTAAAGAGCTTGATGGTACTCCAGAACTCCACAAGAGAGGAAAAAAATTTGATCTTGCAAAATCTCAAAACTTCTTGCTTTTTTCTCTTCTTTATGGAGTGCTCTTCTTTTTGGCTGCAAAGAACAGTGAACAGTAAATAAAGAAGGGAGCAAGGAAGGGCCTGCTACTGTTGAGGGAAAAAAAAACCTATCCTCAAACAACTGCAAATGGGGTAAAAGATTTGTAATATTAATTCCAAACTTTTTGGTTACTTGTAGTTGTATGAGGAAGCTGCAGCATCATCAACAGTGAAAGAAAGAAAGAAAGAAAACTCTCTCATGGCTGCTACATTCTCTTTCAACAGTCACATTTCCAATCACAGACACAGGAGAAGCAGAAGAAGAAGCTAAATTCAGTCTCAGACATGGAGACTAACATACAAAGAACTCTTTATTCCACTCTCACAAAAGCCCAAAACAAAACAAGCTCAAAATGTCACAACACCATAACGAGAAGAAACAAGCAAGCAAGCAAACTCAACAAACACCTACAAAGGCTAACAACAATGCAAGAAACAAAGCAAATGGCTTTATAGAGCCTATAACAGCAAAACTAAGCCAAGGAAAGATCACTGTGACTGAGAGTCTTGCCATTAGTGATGAGAACCAGAGGAGACAGAGGACGGCTTGTCGGAGACGCCGTCGTGCTCCTCTTCGCCCTGAATTCGCGCTGGAATGCGGAAGCCGGAGAAGCATCCGCTGCCGCCGCCGGAGGCGAACCCGATGGGCGGGTGGATCACCGAATGCTGGTGCTGCATTGGGTGGTGATCGGCCGTGGCCGCCATCGGGTCCGCCCAAGCGCGAACAAAGGGCAAGTTACTGGACTGAAGGGGTCCCCTCTGTGTGAAGAACTGGCTCTGGCCGAGAGCCGGGTGCATCGCCATCGCAGCCTGCTGCTGCTGAAGCGGCACATTGACCACATATCCTCCTGCTGCATTGCCGCCACCGCCACTGCTCGACTCCACCACATTCCATGGGATAATTGCAGCGGCGTCGAAGCCAGAGAAGAAGGCAGCATGGTGGCCGGATGCTGCATTCGGATTCGGGTGATTTTCTTGGTGCTGCTGCTGGTGGTGCTGAGCAGCATTGTGGTGGTGGAAAATTGGCTCCTGAAAGGACTGCAGCGAGAGGCGGAGGTCCTGATTCTGGCTGCTGGTTCGCGAGAGCAAGTCCGGCGGGTAGCTCTGAAACCCAATAGGCGGCGAGCTCGACGGAGCTGACGAAGAAGAAGCCGCCGCGATTGGGAAGAACGATTTGATTGTATCAGCTATCGCATCAGAATCAAGTGAAGGAGGCAAGAAGCTAGAACCTCCGCCACCGCTGCCAAATTCGTAGTGAGAAGAGCTGCCTTGCTCGGCGACATGCATCTGTTTGTTGCTGGATTCTCCATGAGCAGCAGAAGCAGCTTCTTGATTCTGTTGAGCAGAATTTGCTGCTGCTGTTGTTGCGGTTGGGTGCCAAGCGGGGAGCTCGGCGAGCTCGTCGATGGCGGCCTTGGCGTTCTTGATGAGCCAGTCGACGGCCTTGCTGGGCCGATCGTACCCAAGCCTGTCCTGCACGTCGTAGAATTGGATCGCGGTGTGGGCCGAGAGGCGAACGCGGCGGTCCCTTGGTCCTTTTGCGGTGCAGACCTTGCTGTGCCGGTCCTTGCGGCCGGTGGACCGGACAATGTGGCCGCCCTGCACCTCCACGATCTCACCCACGGTGCTTCTCAGGCCTCCGCCGCCGCCGTACCGCTGCGATCTCTGCGACGGCGGCGGCTGGTGGCGGCGGCCTTCTTGCATTTTGTCAAACAGATTGCGGGCATGATCGGAGGAGGATCCCTCGGCCGCCGAGCGCTTGTTAATGTGATGAAATCCTTGCACCAGCAGCTCCTCCTCCTCCTCCTCCTCCTCCTCCTCCTGATTTCTTCCTCTTCCTTCGTTTTCGTCTGGGTTTTGAAAGAGCAGATGATGATGGTGAGGAGTCCTGTGAGGATCCAGATCCTTGGCCCTGAGCCTCTTCTGCTCCTCTTCCAGCTTTTTTAATGGGTTTCTTCGGAATCTTGTTTCTCCTCCTCCTCCACTTGTTGCTGCTGCTCTGGAGAAAAACCTGGCGGTGTTCTTTTTCTTCTTCCTCTTGGACTCTCTCGCCATCCAACTTCCAGAATCCCATCACCAAGCTCCAACAACGGCCACAAGCCTATCTAAATTACAACCCAAAAAAAAAAAAAAAAATTTAAAACTAAGTAAGAAGCTACAGCAAAAAGAAAGAAAAGGGGGGGAGAAAATACCCAAATTAGAGAAATGGGTTCTGTTCAAAGAGCCCCTGATAACAGTTGCAGAGCTCTTGCATCACATTTTATTTAGGAAAAAAATAATGGAGAGAAGAGGATAGCAATCATCATGAGCTATGAAACTGAACTCAGAAGAATGAGATAGGAGAGAAGAGGAGAGGGGGTTAGCTAGCTCATCTATACTGTAGAGAGAGGGGGGTCAGAGATTAAAAGGATCCTGAGTGATGCTCAGAGGCCCACCCGGGAGCGGATATTTCCAACCCAAAAAGTGACGAAGGCACCCCCACTTATTTCTCTTCATGTTGAATTACTTTTTCACCCGATGAAAATGACGAAAATGCTCGCTTCTCCTTCTTCTCTCCCTCTTTTTTCTTCTCCTTCCTTCTTTTTTCCCTGTAAACGGCGGCGAACCCCCCGCCGCGGTCTCCTCCTCACTAACGATTCTCTTCCTCCCCTCCCTCTCTAGCGGACCCTCCCTCTCTTTTTCCTCCCTTCCCCCTCCCTATTGAGAACCCCCCTCCTCCCCCCCCGCCCAAAAAAAAAAAAAAAAAAAAAAATCCACCCCCGCACCCCCCGGCCACCCAGCCTCCCCCCAGTGTCCCCCTGGCTGCCAACCTCCCTCCCCCTCATTGTTCAGATCTATTCGACCACGTCCGGCCGAATAATTAGGGGGGAGGCTACGCCCCGAGGAAGGGGTGGAGGAGGGGGTGCTCGCAAGGAGGCGGTGGAAGTGAGAGAGAGGTGGAGGTCGCAGGGCTAGAGGGAGGAGGTCGGGGTGCCTTTATCAATTTAAAGGGATGACATTTTTTTTTTTTAAAGAGAAAGGGTACCTTCATTAATTTAGAGTGAGGACATTTTTAGAAGGAAAAAAGGTATCTTCGCTATTTTTTTGGGGGCCTTTCAATAACAGAGTGCCTACATCAATTTTTGAGGTGAATATATCCGCTCCCGGCCCACCCCTATGTCCCCCAAATAAAACAGCTCTCTTTGTTCTCTCTCTGCTGTGTGTGTGTGAGAGAGATGCTTACATCTTTTGTTTTGATTTCTTGCTCTCTTTCCAGCACCCTTTATTGCTTTGACAAAAGAGAAACCAGACTGTCGTTTTTTCTTCCATTGTTGGTGAGTGCTGCTGCCATCAAAGGTTTTTTTTTTTTTTTTACCGAACCCTGCACCTATTATTAGCTCAGATTCACTCCCTCACTCAATTTTTTGGATTTTGGATTTTGAGGTGATATAAGGTTTTTTTTTTAATATTCATGAGCAAAACATGGCCCCCGTTCCGGTGTAATTTTTTTTATATTAGTTGAATGTGTGGTAACACGAGGAGAGATAAGATGAGAAATGATGATATTCTTACTAAGATAAGAGAGTGACCTCTATAGATTAGAAGATGAGAGAAAATCACCTACGATACTTTGGTCATGTACGACGTAGACTTATAAATGCGTCAGTCCAGCGAGTAGAGCTCGTCATCTAAAGGTAAGTTAAAAGAGCGGAGAAAAAACTGAAGAAAACATAGATGAGGTGACAAGACATGATATAAAGACTAGATGCCTTGAAGAAGACATATTGCTGATAGGAATGAATGGAGAAGGCTGATCCATGTATCAAATTTGACATAATTCTCTTTCAGTTCACGAAGCCTATCTCAAATACTTGAGATAAGTGACTTAGTTGTTGTTATTGTTGTATTCTTGCGCGAAACAAGCATAAAAGATAAAGGTCAGCATAAAAGGTCATGTATGCGTATTATTGGTGTTTTTTCTAAGTTAAATCCTAATTTTATTTAATAAATGGGGACAAGATTATTCATGATCTAACATTTGTATTTCTTGAAATAATAGATTAATAATGATTGAGAGACAAAATTAATTTTTTGATAAGTGCAGTATTTGTGGGCTATCAAAAAATATTTTTGGCGCGTTGTTTTTGTATTTAAATATGCAGTTATATGCTAATTGCTACAAAAATTAGATTTTTTTTCTTTTTTTTTTCAGCAAGCATATCGGCTATGGTTGCATGTAAAATTAGGAAAACTTAAAAAACTTACCCGAGAAAAATAGAGAAGAGACAATTTAATAGAAGAGCCTTGCATTAATCTTTTGCCAGATCATTATTAATAAATAGGCGGACTGGGAAGCAAATTTGTGAGCCGCAGACTTTGGGCATTTTCTCTTTTTCTTTATTATCAAATTTTAAATTCAAAACTTATTATTTATTTATTCCGTGGCTTCCTTTGAGGAGGTAAAGGATGCAAATAAATAAATAAATAAACAAAAAAAAAAAAGACAAAGATTTTTTTTTTTTTTTTTTTAGTGTGAGGAGTGAATGAATGTCCTTCGTCCCGTCGCATTCCCATTCCCCTCATCAATAGCCGACCCATAATCCCCAACACCCCACCCCCACCCCCCTCCCCACCCCAACACCCAACAACAAAGCAATGTTGATAATGAATTAATCAAAATTAGCTGAAGAGAGGTTTTCTGTGGTGACTCTTTTATAAATTTTGTTCATCCGTTCTTCCGTCTCCCCTCTCACTCTCTCTGCCTCTCCCTCTTCCTCCCTCTCCCCTCTCGCTGGCTCTCCACCTCTTTCCCTTCTCCCCTCTCTTTGGATCTCCTTCCCCTCTCCCCTCTCTTTCTCTCATCTACCGACCGATGACGGGTATACTAGTAGGAATTATACGAGTTTCAAACCACTAACATAGTTAGGATCTAATACAAGACCGAAATTTACTCGGATTCAGACCCAAATATGAATTGTGTTGGGATTTGGTCGAACAAATAGTCTCATATCGGCTAGACATAAAAATGATCTTAGGTATATAAGAATTTGAGCAACTTTGTCTAAAAGGCTAGTTTTTTGAGATAGTACTCTAAGTCCTTCAATTGGTATCAGAGTCATATGTGAATGATGTTCAATATTGTTGATCTCCAAATTGGTATAAGAACGCATAATAGTAGACCCCTATAAAACAATTTGATCATTGCAGGAAGACTCTTTGATTTGATAAGACTTGTTCGAGGGAACCGTCTAGTCATGAGAACCTTTAGGATGGTGCTCCAAGAATAAAATTGGCATTCAAATTGGTACTTTCACTGGATCACAACCACTGTGCAAAAGGTGACTCATCCAAAACTCATATTTTATACAATAGCAAGAAACCTTTTGTAGTACATGGTACAATTACAATCATAAAAAGTTTTCTATAACTCCCAAATTGTATCAATATTGGATACATCTTCGCTTAAAAAAAAAAAAAAAAAAAAAATCAAAGTTCAACCCTAGTCTTGTATGCAACACATGCTAGATATAGATCCGACTGAGTGCCAAAAAGGTAGGGAAAAAAAAAGAGAGAGATTTGTATAGTTCCGGAATGATTCGAGCAAAAATCAAATGATTTGAATATTTTTTGTTTATCCATCAAACGGCGTAAAATGGACGGCCGAAAGTAGTTAGTTATTTAGCTCTATGTTTTTAGACATACAAATTTTTGATCCGGCCAGTTGATCATGACCTATACATTTTAAAACACGTACAAACTACTTTTTGTTAGATTTCAAATGTTCTACACAGTTAAACTAAGCAACTCACTATTTAGATTATACGCTTTTCTCTTACTTAATATATAGGCAAAAATATTTAAAATACTTAGATTTTTTATTTTTAGATACTTAAAATAATATACATCAACTTCAATAGGAATGGATCTTGTATTTAAATGATGTATAGTTGTATTTGAGTGAGAAAGATTCAGACTCGAATCCTTTCGAAACTATACAAGTCTAGCTTGACTAAAAAAAAAAATTTTCTTAAACTCGAGGTCAGCCTACGGTCTTTACTACCAAAAGCATAACATGCACACACGATGATTACAACACTTGCCACCACACGAGACGTCTAATAAAAATTATATCTTCACTACAGCAAACCAAACAACCTTTAATTTCAGAAAATGAAACACTGATACTAACATATATAGTGATCAATTCGGAGTAACAAAGCCCTTTGAGCAAACAATGTTGGAGATTTTGTTGCTGAATCTACTTCTCTAAGGGCGTGTTTAGACGGTTGCAAGGAAGTGGGCGGAAGTAAGAAAATAGGGAAGTATAATTGCTCACTTTTCTATCTATCCAAACACCGAAAAAGGAAAATAAGAAACCTCTTTTTCCGTTTCTCTTTTCTCTTTTACACAACCATTTTCCTCACTTCCAGAGTGTTACAGTTAATTTTGTGGTCATGTAAATCTCATTTGTAATAAGTTGTAACACAAAACAGTTAATTTTTTGATCATATAAATCTCACTTGCATTATAATTACAGACCATTTTTTACTTTTCTTAATTAATTTTTATTTTAATATTATTTTGCGGTCAACTTTTTCACTTTCACTTTCACATTACCATTCAAATACCGGAAAAGACATAACATTTTTCAAATCACACTTCCCAACAACATCCAAACACTGAAAAACTTACTAGCTAATTCACAAATTCTAAAGGGAACTATTACCACTTCCTCACTTCTTCACTTCCTCACTTCCATCCTTAACTAAACAGGCCCTCAGGGAAAACACCTCACCCCTATCAACAGCTCTTGGCTAATGAGAGATACTCTCCATCATTATATGTCACATGAGCTTTCACTACACTTGCCATGCAATTTTTGATGATGATGATGATGATGGGTGGCATGTTTTAGGCTCCACATGCCACCAACAAGACCAGGAGGCAAGAACATCACACAACAAAAGAGGAGAAGGTGAAAGCTTTCTTGTGTACTATTATTGTGCTTTTAAGCTTTAAAGCAAACAAGGGAACCTTTGGTTGTTTTGTGGTTGTGAGAGCTTTGGTGTGTTCTTCTGTTAGGTCAATTTGAGAGCCCATCATAGTCACCACCAAATAGTGAGATTTAAGGGTTCTCTTGGATCTTATGTGTGGGTGAAAAATCTGTATATTACAACTTTTTTTTATTTTTTTTACTTTAAGATTCTAGAAGCAATAGCATACATATGATATTTAATAAAATATTCTATTAACGAGCTTTACCACTACGATACAGTGACACTCACGCATGTTACATTTAAAAATTCAATATACCATTCAATTGCAATGCTCGCTCCGGTTGAAGAAATTGTTGTCTTTCACAAGCTTCTTGCTTATATTTGTCCAAATAGAATCATTTCTTTTTGAGCTTGTCCAAAGAGTAATGCTTTTTTAACCTAAATTTTACAAATCTTTTGTTCTGATGAGAAATTCTATTCTCTCTCATATATGCTATTAATTTTGGATAAAAATTGGCTATATCTCTTGTGTCTGTAGACCCAAGATCTGAGTAATATTGGGCCCTATCTCATAATTAAAGTTTTTTTTTAAAATAATTGTCATCACAATGCCTTTTGATATAAGAAACCAAACAAACATGATTCACTCTCCTTTGCCCTTGCCCTCAAATATATTCTTCAATTAAACAATATAAACATCTAACAACTTCGAACTGTCCTGATAGTGAGGCACCCTATGGGCATTACTTAAATTCAAACACCACCAAAGAGGGGCCTGGATGCAACTTTTCATGTTTGCTTGGGGGCCTACATGCAAAATCAATGATGAGATCCCACACTTGTTGTTGTTGGTATGTCTTCTATGGTGGTGGTGGTGCTAAACCAAAAATGGACTAGCAAACAAATAAGATACAAGAGAGGAGGAGTAATTAAACAAGTTGTTGAGAGAAAGGGAGGCAAGTAGGATGATCCCCTGCCACTGATTTGCAACCATAGCTTTCAGATTGTTTTTATAATTTTTTTAATTTTTATTCTGTGTTTTGGCGGTGTTAGGACCAACAGAGACGTCTATAAAGAATCTGGCTACAGGCTGTATAATACATCTCCATACATCACGAGCAATAGTAAATAAGCCCGAGCTATGAGAAGTTGCACATTTACCTTTTGAACTTTAATAATATTAACTTTTTTGTTGACAGAGACACGTGCAGATTATATGCCCCTCTTAAACCTAATTTAAAAAAAAAAATCGAGTAGCATCTCATCCTCCTCCTCCACCACCACCACCACCACCACCTCAAACCCCACCTCCTTTCACCATCATAGCCTCCTCTCCCTACTCGTCTTCAAACCCATCACAACATCCTCTTCCTCTACTTCTATCTTTTCTCCTCTTCAAATCTATCACCATCTCACCATCACCACCTCCTCCTCCTCTCATTCTCCATCTAAAACCAACTTGTTGGGATTTGAATCGAACAAATAGTTTCACATTGGTTAGACATGGGAATGGTCTTGGATATATAACGATTTGAGCAATTTCACTTAAAAGGCTAGTCTCCTGGGATGGTGCCCTAAGTCCAACAATTAGTATCTGAGCCATACCTCGAACTTAGTCGTGTGTGTGGGTGATGTTCGATGTTGTTGATCCCCTAATTTTAGCGCAAGAAGGCGCAGAAATTGGCCCCTGTGAAAGCAATTTGGCTCGCGAGATATTTAGCAATGGTGCTCCTTTGCAATGGGCGTGCCGCCAACCACGCGACTTAGAGGAGTGACCAGCTACAGTTGGTGCATCACATAAGGCATGTCTGCCCCACGCGGTCAAGTGATGGATCTCGATCGAGCATTTGATCTTTCATTTTGAAGAAAGTTGAGCTTGCAGGGACTCTTTGATCGAGGGGGAATTGTTAGGATTTGGATCGAACAAATAGTCCCACATCGGCTAAACATGAGAGTGGTCTTGGGTAAATAAGAATTTAGGCAACTCCACCTAAAAACTAGTCTTTTGGGATGGTGCCCCAAGTCCAACCCAACTGCCATCATGATCTCCTCCTAGTTCATGATCACCTCATTTTAATCCACCACCATACCACCATCTTCTCCATTCTAAAAAACCCACCACCTCCTCCTCCTCCACCTCTGTTACCACAGTCAAACCCAAAATCTCTTGTCAATGTGAACCCTAACTTATCCCAAACCTCTCTCTCATCCTCTCCTCTATGCTCTCCTCCTTTCCATCATCACCATCATTATCACAATCTTATCATCCTCTCATTCTTTTCGAAAAAGTTAAAAGTGTTACAATTTACGAGGTCAATATGCACGTTTTTATAGCTCAGGGAGTTTGATGCACCCCCTTAATAGCATAGAGGTGTTTTACACTATTTACCCCCTTCCTAATATAAATGATAAAATTTACATTACCATATCATTTTTCCAAAAATACATAGTGGGAGCCCCTGCGTTCCATTAAGAAAAGATTTAAGAACATGTTTGAAAAAGAAAGATGGTTAAAGTGAATTAAATTATAAAGTTGAGTTTTTTTCCTAATTATGGTTTGACGGAGTTGTAGCAAATCTCCTTTATATATATATATATATATATATATATATATATATATATATATATATATATATATATAATCTCATGCTTAAATTCATATAAGTATTAGTGAAACATTTTCTTACAGCTCCCTATTCTTCTTCTTTCTCTCCTCTCTCTTTTTCCTCCTGACCGATCAGTCGATTTCTCACCGACAGCAGCTGTATGCTAGTAATAACAATTCAAATTTACTATATCGAATAAGTTGACTATGGTAAGGAAGTCAACAACTGAAAGCTACCTCGTTGATCAGAGAGAAGAATACAAAAGAGAGACACAAGGAAAAGAAAATGGTCTAGGATTTAAAACCTAGAAGAGGAAACCTGACAATCAATCTTGACATTTATGTAGATGAATAATCAACAAAAATAAACGCTGACAAGTATCACTGTAGAATAGTATCACATTATAGTCTACTAAAAAGAAGTACTATATTTCATTAAGCTCGAATGCTCATTTTGATCTTCAACCTTGCTCCTCCAAGGAGAAAATGAAAGACATACATGCGAATCACATAAATTTATATAATTTTTTGTGCCAATTTGTATCTATCTATTGAATTAATTGATAGAAATGATGCAAGCATCAAAGGTTACTTGTAGCATTACTCATCAATAAAATATAACAAGTACTTATATTGTAGACAATCCACCATCTTGACCTGCCTCCAAGAATTATGTCCCTAAGTCTCACTTAACATACCAACAATTGCAAGGGGATTTGCATTGCATATTGATTTTTTAACTTAAAAGGAGTTGAGGTGTCCTTGATTAGCAAATAAGTTAGTTGATCAAGGTATAATTTTGACCATATTTTGTGAAGAACAAGGAGTCAGGGAATAACATCAGAAAGATGTATGTCGGAGAGAAGAAAACAACTAGGATAAAGTTTTCAGTTTTGCATTTTTTAATCGCAAGTTTATACACACACTATATTCACATGTTCACTCACAGTGATTCGAGCTGGTGACTACTGGAGAGCAAACCCGGTAGCTTGACCAGCAGACTGCTATATTTTAAATATGTTAATCAATAATCTTACATGTGAGAGTGCGTAGTGTCACTCAACGGAGCAGCGACAAACATGATCCTAGGATCACTGTGTCCTAAATGTCTAGTTTGGTAGCAGAATGTCAGTTTCTTCAATTATGCCTGCACATTATTATATACACATTTCTAATTCATTCTAAAGAACTAACGAGTTTTCCTCGTGAAAGATTACAGTCATCAATAAAGCAATAGGAAAAAAGATTTAGTTAAGAAAGTGCAAAAACATAACCCGAATTCATCAAGGAGATTGATTTGCAAGAACTTTTTTTTGTTTACAAGAAAGGATTAGGAAAGAAGGAGATTTAATAAGAAGTTTTAAGTTCAAGTTCCGACTATGATCTCTGTACAAAATAAACTATGCATGTTATGAGGAAAAGGGGAAAAAGAACCCAAAAAAAAAAAAAGAGGGCAAACTAAGTAGAATTGTTAACCAAGAACACGCGTTGTTGTTTTTGGCATATGGAAATTTTATTTTATTTTATTTTATTTTTTGTAGTTACATAAAGAAAAGAAAAACTAACAATATCCTAATACAAAAGAGAAATTAAGAGGAGATTATGCACCGATCATTGACGGTCCAAATTGTCGGATGTGCTTTGAGTTTGAGGGAAAAACTTGAGTTTCCCTCTTATTTGGTTTTAGTTTTAGTTCCAAATTGGATAGGAGATGGGAGGTTGGGTAGTATATGTACCAACTCCTCCCATGCCCATTGTTATGAGTGTTGGGCCATGGGTCACATCCCCACACGCGCGAGCACACGCCACGCGCCCACGACTTGCGCACACGAATGCAGTTCAATTTAGGGGTTTGTTGGACCTACTACATTTTTTTTTTGGTTTTTTATGTTTTATTTTTATTTAAAATTCTTTTGAAATTTTCGGGTAGAGTTGGACCCATTTAAGAGAATCAGATCTGTACGTTATAACCACTCGCGCATGATCACAGATTCTCCCGGGCTGTTACAAACTAAAAGATCTACAGAGAGGGTTATAAATATCCTATCTCTGCACGTATCTTTTACATGAAATAGAAATCAATCTGGCCTTTCTCCCACAAATTTCTTATATTCTGCTCAAAAAAATTGCGTTCTTGCGATCGGATTTTGGTGCTTTCTCAAAGTTGTTTTTCACTTACGGACAACAAACCTCCGTCTGAGCAGAGGCCTGACTCATTGTCCTGAGTTGGGTGCTGATGTACTACCGATGAGTTTTTACCGATAGGAGAGGAGGTCACTTTCAAGGTCGAACCGAGAGACCGACTATCTTTCTTTTAGGGCAATGCGTCTGCACGACTACTTTATCCCAGGCCAGCTTTTTGTTTTCTTTTGATTCTGTATTTCAATTGCATGCTTAGGACAAGTAGTTTATTAAATTTAAAGATTTATATTTCTTGTATGTTTTAATCTAGTTAAGTTTACTACACAAATTGTGGAGAGAGGATCTAAATTCTAGTTGATAGAGTTTTTTAACTCTTGTTAGAGATAGCCCATAAATTTGAAGTTTAGTAAGACCAAAGCAGCGCATGAATTATTATGGAACCTAATTATTTCTTTGTCCGAATCAATCAGCCTAGGAACTTCCGACCAAAGAACAAGCCCAAGGCTTGCTACTTTCGTCAAGCACGATCTTGACGATGGTGACCTTTGCAGGAAAAGCTCGTCGGAGACGCTGGATGTCTTCATGGGAGAGCAGAGGCGGGGTTTGGCGTTGAGGGTAAGGCAGGTTTGCAGAGAGGAGGACTGAAGCCAGAGGGAGCAAGCACGGTAGCCACGAGCGGTGGCTCAGGGAGAGGGTGATCAGGGGTGATCTCAACCGGAACCCTATGCCCTAATTTTGTTTGGGAGGGGGTTCACGAGCCATCACATATGGAGATTTTATTGACAAGCCCAACCCAACACAGATAGCAACAACATTTCGTGCCCAAGCCCAACTTTATTGGACTTGACTTTAGCCCACAAGATCGCTGACCTGCCCACTATCCTTGTTAGTATAAGTGTTGATTACCTCCCTTATTATAATTTATAAATGCTCGTATATATGTTTCTATTTACTAATATAAAAACAGTTCACCAAATGTTACTATTTACTGAATTTTATTGGATTTGGATCATATGATTCCTTTTTCTTTCCATTTCCACGCTCAACAATAAGCTATAGATTGCCTTTCTCCTCACATGGAATGTCTCATAAATCCCATGCATTGCATCCAACTAGATCCTTGAAAGATGTTGATGTTAGGTTTGATTGAAGGTCAATTTCAATGGTTCGGTGTCCAACTGATAGTGGCATTGCTGAATATAACTGTCACGCTTGCAGAAATGATTGATGCTTGGAATGCTATCAAGTCGACGATTCTTCTGCTTTGTGCATCGAAGATTTGGATCGAAGGAGATGCCTTGGATATTATTCATATGTGTAGAGTCGTACATGTGCAGAGGGATATGCGGGCAATCTCTTGGGCGACATTAAGCTATGGATTCAAATGGTAGAAGAGCACAGATTTTATGGCGGTTGGAGGCTTCAAAGGTATTGAGGTCGAGTACGATATGAGTAACTTACCATCGGAGCTATATAATCTGATTAAGCTCTATGTAAGAATAGTTGATTTAAGAGAAAGTTTTAGTTGTTTTCTTATATTAAAAAAAAAAAAAGACGTTGATATTAAGGAAGCACTTTATGAAGCTTTTCGCATTTTGATTGATTTATTTATTTTTTTTCTATATGCAAACAAAGCAACATTCCACATTCATTTCGATGAAAATAAATATAAGAATAAATTATTCTAATTGAGAAAAAATAAATCTGGTCGAGTCGAGTTATTAACAAGAAGATCAATGTGATCTATCGAAACTGTTCATAAAACAGTGCATGATTAAAATTGTCGACTTTAACTACCAAATCATCAGAAAACTCTGTATGCAAACATATATTGTATAACATATAGAATCTTTGACGTACATAACCACCCAACTTATACTAATAAACTAGTCAAAATGTACAATTTTCAATTTTGCACAACAAATACTAGAAAAGGGAACTAAACCCATAAAAAAAAAAAACCCATAATAAACTAGTCAAAATGCACAATTTTCAAATTTAATTATTTTTTTAAGCTCATTATAATTTGTTCTAGTTTGAATGTCAACTGAGGAAAACCCATTTTTGATTGAGCTTGCTAAAGCTAGAGACATCAAATGCAGTCCACATTATAAGCTTGGGTTCATAATAGTGATATGATTCATCATAGTAAAAATGTACGTCTCCTCTGATTCTGGAATGCAAGTTTAGGTTCCTGACAATTTCAATATAATTCATTCGAGACAGTGAACCAAGTGTTATTCATATTGATTGTTGTCCAGACAAATTCATACAAAGTTGTTTAGTTGTCTGCAAGCATCTCCATCTCTGATCTGAAAGCAGCCATAGCATTCTCTCGCAAGCAAACCAACACCTTGAACCTGTCCTTCTTCTTCCTCGCGTCCCCTGCAGCGTAAGGTAAGAAATAAGTCGGTTCCGAGCTTCCAAGAATCCGCCATGTCAGCGGGAGAACAATGCTCGGACTTCGCCAGCAGAAATCGGCCTCCGAATGCCCCAGATGCCTCCAGTCGGTGAATCCGCTGGCTTCCTTCCCCGCCGTGATCCCTTTCTCACAGTGAAGCTCAAGGAAGTCAAGGTAAGATCTCACATACTCTTCGGTCACATTGTGCTTGCTCTTCTTGATCAGCTTCGCTGTCTCACAGACCGATTGTTGCAACAGTTCTCGAACAGTTAGCTTCACGAAAACAGGGACAACGAGGTTGCCCAGTATCCATCAGGGAGAGCCGGATTCAACAGTTTCGCGATGTTCATCGAGTAGACGAACTTCACCACCTCCTGTTCACGAAATTAGTGTCCGAGAACACATATCTCTACTATTATAATGAGAGAGGGAGGCAATATTACGAACCTGGCTCGCCATATGAACGCTGTCAGAGCTTCGTGAAGCTTGAACCGGACTCCGCCGTGAGCCGGTCCCTGAACCGGTTCAAGCCACCTTCACTCACATGAAAGCACTCCCTTATCGCACTCCCCTCACTGTAGGGTCCATCCTCACCAAACCCTAAGAACTCACCAAAGTCCACCTCCGCGCGCGGCGGGCTCCTCGGCCCGAGCAGCCCCGGCCGGTCCCAGACAGGGTCGATCCCGATCCTGTCCGCCCCGCGGGCGAACCCCGCGATGGTGCTCAAGAACTTGCCGGCCCCCGCGCCGTCGCACACGGCGTGGTGAACGCACATTCCGAGCGCGAGGCCGCCGCAGGCGAACCGCGTGAGCTGGAGGGCCAGCACATTGCTGGAGTCCAAGTCCGGGGCGAGCCGGTTCAGGAACTCCGAAGCGGGGTTGGTTTGAAATGAACCAAGGGGGCGGGGGGAGGCGGCGAGGGTTAAGGGGACGGTGTCGGCCGGGGTGCAAAGGACGGCGAGGGTGCCGGCGTGGAACGTGCCGGCCAGAGGGTAGAAATGGTGGAGGGCTTTGGAGAGGGCGGCGGCAAAGGTGCGGAAGGGGTCTGAAGGGGAATGTGAGGCCGAAGACGGGGAGTAGAGGCGGAGAGTGCGAAAGGGGGAGCGGCGGTTGGTGTCGGTGTCGAGGCGGGAGAGGGGGAGGAGAGTGGGGGAGGAGGAGGAGTGGTGGGGAGGAGGGGAGATGAATAGGGTGTCTATGATCTCAAGTTCCATTGGGATTTTTTTTTTTTTTTTTTTTTTTGAATTATTTTTGGATGATGTTTTGATTGGTTGAGGTTTTATAGATTGTTGGTGGTTGATAGTTGGGGGTAGAAAAGGGTAAAATGAAAATATATCCATTTTAATGTTTAAATTATAAAATATTCTGTATGACGTTTTCTATCAATCCGTTGTAGTCTAGTTGGTTAGGATACTCGGCTCTCACCCGAGAGACCCGGGTTCAAGTCCCGGCAACGGAATTTATTTTTCTTAACTTTTAACCCGCCAAAAAACAAGAAGAAATACTTTTTTATTCCCTTCTTCTTCGTTTAATAAAGAAAAATCTTAATAAAGCATGCCAATCTTGGATAAATTTATCATCATTCAATTGTTTTCGAATAGAGATAATTTTATCATCCAATGTAAGATTTTATTAGTTACATTGCATTTGAATTAGACAAAATAATCAATATCCATTGAACTAAATCACTAAATATTTGAAATATAATGCACCGTGACACGATCCACTGTTTCCTGAAAGGAAATGTCAAGAAAAGATATATGAAAGTCGCACAAAAACACAAGCAATCTCTATTCATGCCATCTTCACATTACCTTTTAATCCTACGTGATTCATTTTTCCAAATTTGGGAATCCATGATTCATGATCCTACAATATTAATGCGGTCATGTAATTTTCTCTGAGGGGCTATTTGTTTTCTCGAAAGTGTGCGGAAAATGTCCGAAATGCTCTTGACAATGTGGGCCTCATTCAGTTTTCCAACCGCTTTGTTTGCTTCAAAACGCGATTGTGTGGGCCCCTTTTCTAACTCAGCGAAATGGATGATAAAAACAATACATGAATAATATAATGTCAAAATTTTCTCTATTTTGAGTGAAAAACACCGCAAATCTTAAAGCAAATTTATTATTTGGGCCTGATGGGTTTACTGCTGTGGGCTCAAGCCCATCCAATTTCTCACTGTTATTCAACCCCAGCCCATTGGACTAAAATCCAGTTTCAATGCATATACATTAAGGAAAATAGACTACATTTATCAAAATTAAACCACTAGAAATTTTATATTGAGCATTTTTTTTCTAAAATGGAAATAACATAAAACAAGCATAACATGCACCAAAGTGCACGAACCCTACAACTCAAAACTTCTTCACCTTCCTCTTTAATCTTATTTGGGTCATTCCCCCAGTTTTAACTCTCCTAAATTCAAATAATTTGACAAAATCAAATCACCCAAAAAACTATTTTATGTTTATGGTATATAATTTGGTTCATGAATATGCATTAATGTGATCGTATTTTCTTTTACACACCTCTTCTATATAAACACATTATCATATCTTCGTCACCAAATCGAGAAATTCCTCATTTTAATAGAAGAGACGAGTTAGTCTGAAATGTTGGGTCCAGTAAGCATTCATGTCGCGCTGTCAAGCTCTGCTCTCATGTTCTTTTCATTACTGTTACTGTCTGGTCGACCGACATGCACAGCAGTAAAAATAGGCGAAGTCCGTTGACTGCTCGGTCAACCGATCAAAAGAAATGCAACGTAGCATAGTGAAGCCGGTCGACTGTCCAAAACGCACAATTGGTGCTTGGAGAACTAGCAGTTGATTGCTCATCGGTTCTGTCAGTTTCCTTGAATTCTGTCTTCATTTCTAATTTGATTTCAGAGTTTTTGGCTTCGTTTTCTTCATGAGTTCTCGGGCTATATACTGACGGGGATTGTCTTCATTGATTATTGATTGTATTAGAGATCGTAACCTGAATTGGTGAATTGTATTGGAGATTTTTAGAGTTAGTTTGTTTGAGAGATTTCGACGACTAATTGCATAGCTTCTCGATCTGCATATTCAGATTAATTTGTAACCCTCGTAATTCAATTGTTTGAATAAGATATTCTCTGAGGATTTAAGCAAGTAGTCAAACTTCGTTAAATTGTTTGTTCTCGATTTCTCTTTTTGATTCTTGTTCGTGCTATATTTGTGTGGTGACGGACTCGACGTTATTACTCTGATCTTGATGATTGATTGACGTGTATTAGATTCCTCCGGAAGGTGCACCATCGAGTTCCCATGTTCTTATCATTGCTGTTACTGCCTCATATGTGGGTTGCACTGCAATATCCAATGTTTGAGACAGTTGTAGCTACGAGAGAGTGCATGGGAGCCAGGGAGTGCAACCATGGGTGCTTCTGGATTCAACATTAGGGCCCAGGTTTCGGATGAGAAGAACAAGTGTTTTTTTTTTTTTTTCTTTTTTCATTTCTTTTTCTTGTTGAGGGAAATTCTTAATGGTCAGAGGGATAATATGTAATTTTCGATTTACAAGGTGTATATATGTAATATTCGGCTGTATAATTTTTTTTGTCGCATATGTAGTGCATTTGGGTTTCTTCTCATACGGCCCATTTCCTCGCTTGTTTGTCCTCAACGGGCCAACCCCAAGCCCAAACCCAATCCGATCCAACCGCCCGTCACCGTCTCCGATGAACTCACCGGCAACGGCGGGATATTCATCTTCTCCAATGTGGACATCACGTCCCAAGATCTCCACCGCGAGTGAATTGGAGTTGCCAAGGCTGCTACCATCAGGTTCTGTTTCGTCCGCAAACTGTTTGATGATATTCCCCAATGAGGTTTCCAATTTTTTTTTTTTTTTCCCCCCCACCTAAAGCATGTTTACTCTTCACTAGAATCATTTTATTGCCAAGTACTTGATATGTAGTGTGACTACTACATTAAGTTTTGTCTGATTTAGCCCATCATCCCATGCTTGTGTTCAGATTGTATGATTGGAAATTCTTTAAAATAAAAAGTAAACGAGCAATTTTATTATTCTTCCTGTCTCTTTTGCTTATCTCTGTCTTGAATCTTGATGGTAATTGATTATGATATGATTGAACACAATTGCAGGTGTAAACCTCAATTTGTAGACTTGAAATCCCTAGTTCTCCACTGAGAGGAGTAGTTACAATTCTAAAGTTTTATAATCACCATAAACTTCCTTAAACAACCCCGACACGAAGCTGACTAGTATGAACTCAAACCAGGTTCTTAAAGGCTTTCAATTCTATTCTATTTTTGTAAAGCCTAATGTTTTGCTAAAACGAAGAAAATGGAAACATGGCTGTGATGGTGATGATGGTGGTGCCAATAGTAGCTTTCATCGGAGATGATTTGTCTCGGCATGCTGCACGTATCTTGTTCGAGTTACCATCGACTGCAGTTGGTTTGTCACGGAAGTCAATTTCACCTGCACCACCTTGGTTCAGCCATGACGCATCAACGTTTATTTTCCGACCACCACCTTGGCCTGATTAAGGATACGTGATGTGTTCACTTTGACCCGATTGTGCTTACCTTACACATATCACTATATTTATCAGAGATGAATGTTTTCAACCCCGGGAGAATGATGGGGAATCGAACGGTTCAGATTTAGTAGACTTTAGATTTTATTTAAAATTTAGATTTTAGTATATTTGATTGAGTTTTAGGATTAATTTGAATTAGATTTGATGTTATCAATAATTGCACCTATGGTGCACGTATTATAATTTATATATAACCAGGTATTGAACTTTGAAGGTATTAATGATTTGATTAAAAATTGATTCTTTGTGTTGTTTTGGTTTAATCTTGATGATTGAATCGAATCAGGTGGTGAAGCCAAGATCCGGGTTGCGATCCGTGATCATATCATTTCCCTAAATCCTTATTCTTTTCTAATTCTGTTAAAATCCCCCACCACAAATTCTAATTTCCCTTCCGTCTCACATCAGAAAGGCAATTGCAGAACATCACTCAACTTTGAAAGCATAAGTGCAAATTAAACATATAGCTAAAAGCACTTCTAGATTTGTAACTTAAGATGTTTTATGGTGCTTCAGTAAAAAGAACGTTTTTTGTGAATTTTTTTAGTTACTACTCTTTATTTTGATACCTTCATTATATTGATATGAACTTATAGGGTGAGCAGTTATTTTAGTTAACAGAGACCAGCATATTGCAAGCTATCAAGCAGCCGGGAATGGATGAAGCTATTCAGCTAACAGATAATCTCAGTGAAGCTGATGCATTTCTTGCCTTGCATTCGAAGTTCAAGAAGAATTCACAAATTCAAGCGGATGTCAAATCTCGTGGCTTACCAATCCATGTAACAAAGGTAGTTGGCAAATGTTTTCTGAGATACAGTCTCAATGTGTGTGTTTTTTATCATTTTTTATAATTTTAATGCACTGTCTGGAATCCCAACATTAGTTCCACATTTTTTTTTTTTGTTTGTTGTTTCTTTTTTTTCTTTTTCTTTTTTCCGTCTCTCTTGTAGACAAGCTCTCTGATGCAAATCACAAAGGCAATTCATGCTCTTACAAATGAGCATGTCAAAGGATTCAAAGAACCTGAAGCAGAAGACAAGACGAGTTCTTTGGAAAAGATTGATGCTATAGAGGTAATGTATTTTGCATGTTCAGTTTATTTTCTTCCCATTTTTGTCTCATAATGTGAAATATGATATCCACAAACTGCTGCTTCTTTATTCCACCCTGAATATGCCAAATAAACCTATTTTCTAAGAGGTGAGATTAGCTATCGAGCAGGTTGTGATTCCAAAACGAGAGAAAGTGCAGCTACTCCCGAGGCCATCCCATGTCATCTCTATGCAGATAGAGCTAATAGAAAGATACAAGCTTAAGTGGGAAAAAGTTGGCAGGGTTCCGCACTTCAGTCTATGCATACATTCTCTTCCTCTGGACATTAAAGAGAAAAGTACTTTCAATCAAGTTGTGGATACTGCAACTGAATTGGAGCATTCGTTCAGCTCAGATGACTTGACCAGGTTACAAAATGGTGTTGCTAGACTGCCTCTGCTTCCCTAGCACATAATTCCATTATGGCTCTTGTTGTTTCATCTAGTTACATTATTCATGTCCGGAATTGCACTTGTTTCTTAGTTGGCAGATGAGTTGTTCAGTTGACCAAAATCATTGCTGATTGCTCGATCTCAAGGTGGTATGCAGTGCTGCAGTGGTCACTACTCACTCGGGAAAGTAAGATATCTTTAGCGAGTTACTTTAGCTCGTGTCAATCCTTGTACTTTCCTTTATTGTATGTTTGTTTTACTTTTCTTTCCTTTTTCATACATATAGCCAATCGTTTGCTTATATATTATAATATTGTGTTTATTCCGTTGTCTTGTGCAAGAAAATACTACTCACTGTGGACACTTAGTAAGGGATCTTTCTCAAGTTTACTTTATCTAGTGTCAATCTTTGTCCTTTCTCATGTTGTTTTTCTTTTTGTCTTACTTTTATTTCCATTTTCGTGCATATAGCAAATCTTCTTGTTTATATATTCTAATGCTCTGTCTATTCCGTCTTCTTGGCAAGAAAAAACTTAAACCTGCGTTCGTAACTGCCAAACTATGTTGACGATGCTCTTTGTACTATAGTTACTACTGTCTAGCAGAAACTGACCTCAATTTTCAATAAGCTGGAGAGAGATCTTTGGCCAATTCATATACCCCTGATGGTGCTCATTGTCAATAGAGGGTATGTTGCAAGTTGGCACAGGGAATGTGCTTGATGTGTAAAGGTCATATTATATGGTCATGATGCACTATACCATTGGCTTTATATGTATCTATGGTGCAATTGTTGTCGACTTGTAATCCCAAAAACTTTTGTGAGTTTATTTAAATTGTAACATCAGAATTCATTTGTTCTTTTCTTCCTAAAGTAACAAGCTGAGACAAGCTTCATGTGCTTGTTGACACTTCGAAAAGACAAACTCCGAGGCTCCGAGGCAGCTCTACAGCCGGTCCGAACGATATCTAACTTGTCGACACATCTAAAAGACAAGTCGCAAACATGCTGAAGATTTGTCCATCCCTGATGGACATACCAATGATTTGCACTCCACTGATTCAGCGAAGCAGACAGTGATCCAAGCATTGCCTTTTAAAGAAGCCTAAGAGGCTAATATTTAGTTTTGTTGCAAGCTCAGCTTTATCTTCGCAACAAGCTCAGAGTAGCTCTGTTGTGGGCTCGTTTCTTAGCTTTACTTCTGGAGCTAACTCAAGCTCTATCAAAGAACTATCTTTTAGCTTCGCTGCAACCTCTTTTCTAGCTTTGCTGCAAGCTTCTTTTTTTTTTGCTC
This sequence comes from Agave tequilana, assembly GCA_038442645.1. Lineage (NCBI taxonomy): Eukaryota > Viridiplantae > Streptophyta > Magnoliopsida > Asparagales > Asparagaceae > Agave > Agave tequilana. The sequence continues at coordinate 33,487 of JAVJIF010010241.1, forward strand.
GGCTGTGAGTTCATTTCTCAGCTCCGCATGAAGCTTAGCTCCGCTGCGAGCTCTTATGGTCATTTTTGACAATTTAAAAATCTCAGCACGAGATTAATGTGATTGATATCACTTTTCGACAATTTATTGTCGTGATCTTTTTACTTCTTAATTAGTTAGAGAAGATCAAGGAAAATCGCTTATTTAGTGGAGCGAATCAGGGGATTGGTGTAACAACGCCAAGCTAACTGGCTAATTAGCTTCACATGCGGGTTTCTAGCTTCGCAGCGAAGATATTCTAGCATCAGGTGTGAAACTAGACTGACATACCTTGCTGATTTTTAGGGGAGCAGTTACACTCCATGGAGCCTATAAATAGCCCATTACAAGATAGGGCTCAGGGGGGATTTAGGGAGAAGGCTGATCTTTTGAATCTTTGGCTGGCTAAGCTGAAAATTTCACAAGAGATCACTCTCTAGCTTTCGAGCTTTCTTAGAGAATTTCATTTCTCTTTTAGGGTGTAAATACTCTCAAGATCTCCCTCTCTCGAAGGATTTCTGAAGCCAAGCGAGAAAAAAATTCCTAAGTAGAAAACTAGAAGACTCAATCGCTTGCATCGTCAATGGAACAAAGTGGTGACACGCCGATCAGACTTCCACCGCATACTTCCCCAGAATCTCAAGAACAGAGTTACTTGTAATTTTCATTCCAATTACTTGTAATTCTCCTCAAATTTTATAAAGTTTTCTTACATTTCAAATCAATGGAAAACAAGATGGCGACTTCGCTGGGGAAGGACAATGAGTTTACACCCTGAACGGAGATTGGTACTATCTCTCGGAGAGCAAACATCACTATCCTCTGGCTTTCTTTCAGCCGGCAACGATGCTGAGGATGATGAACTGAGGTGTGAGTCGGTGCACAAAATCAGTGCATGTGAGAATCTTGACCCTGGGTAGCTTCATTAGGAGCAGCCCTCCTCGTAGCGTCGTCAGTCTACACCCGTGAAAACACCATGGGGAAAAATATTGCCAAGGTCCCGACCTTCTTGAATCAGTTTGTGAAGGCGGGAGACAGCTATACGGCTACAAATTTCTAGACAACAGGGTGGGTATGCTTCTTCAAGTGGCAGTGGTGGAGCAGTCTCACTATGTATGTGTTGGACGTATTCGAAGATGATCTAAAGCGGTTGGGGCTCCACGAAACTGTCAGAGCCACATGCTTTCGGATAAATATCAGTGTCCCTAACTTCTACGCCGTCTTGTAGATGTATTGCTCGGCGTCAGGCACATTCTTCATACTCATCGGCGAGCTGAGGATGGCGCTCCATGAGATGTGGGAAGCCTACAATCTCCCTGTGGGCTCCAAGCCATCAACTATGTGTAACTTTGAGGGTGTACATTTCTTTGTTATTTATGTAAGAACACGTTTTTCTTATACTTCCACAAGGAATTTTGCAGTCTCATCAAAGCTCTTTATGATTTATTCATGGAATAAATTTCTTTGCTTGTTAATTCATGGAACAATTCGGCTGGACACTGGAAGATGTCAACTGTAATGTAGCCTCAGCAACAGAATTGATATTTTATGTTTTCCATCATTTGATGGCCTTCCGTCTATTTCCATTGGACCACACTTTAATGTTGAATGACCCTTCAAGAAAATGATCAGATTGTTTATTTTAGTTTCGTATGTTGAATATATTTCTGAATTCAAATAGTTGTAGTGACTCGATATTTCAGCACACAAGTCTTCTTATTACAATCTGAATGCAGGTAACCTTTAGAAGTTATCTGCAGTTTCATGCTAATTCTCTAAAACTTGTAATTAGAACCTGATTGTGTTTCAGCTGTGCCTGTTTTGGAAAAGTATGAATAGTGCTTCTTTCTGGGTCCTGATTTGTTACAGCACCTAAACGAGGGAACTGGTGATCCGTTGTAACTATTTATCTTCTTAACTTTAATCTCCACTAATGCTAGAATTTTTCAACTATACATAATATCAATTTGTTTGTTTATGTAAGGTACTGGAGCTGGGTGCAGGTACAACCAGAGATCAGGGGGACAGGCGGACGAGACTCAGAGCCGCATGATTCCTTGAATGCAGTCTGATTGTGATGGTGTTAGCAGTTGATTGCATCAGCCCTTTTGTTGACCTGTACGCTTGTTTCTTCCGAGCTTCTCTTATGTTTATACTGTTTATGTCTCGGATATCTTTTGTACTTTATATGGATATTCTTATTAAAATCTTATTAATGGAACCTGGTGATTTCTGCCCACCGTTTATCTCTAAAAACTAAATGTTTGTCTATGTATATGCATATCCAATAATAAACCATTCGACTATATATTGTCGACACGAAATCAGAATATGTACCATAATTTGGAAAGTGAAACGTAGGAACAGATGAAAGAGGAATGATTGATCCTTATCATGGCAATGATTTTAATGTACTTGTTAAAAAGATGTACTAGTACTAACCTTACTAGCGCACACAAAAAAAAAAAAAAATGTGCTAGCCTACCAATATCCACAAAACCTCAGCCACCTTGAGGTGGAGGGTGGGAATCCCATGATCCCAATTAGATTCTAATTTAAGATTCTCTAATTCATTCAAAGATACAGTAGGTTAGCTCATAATACTTGGCTCATTTAGTATTATGAAAGACAAATTGTGTGACCTTAATGAAAAAGTTGGTTGTAAATAATTGGTCTTAAATGTGGCCATTACCTCCTCTGAGAAGGCATAACCTTCGCTGTGCGCATTTGGCCATCCATTGTTGTCGTAAGCTAAGCCAAGTCTCCAATGGTTTGAAGCTTGTCCTTCTTGCTAAACAAAGGGCAAGAGTCCTAATTTTATATAAGAAGTACGTGTGATTATATACATAGGCCATTACATGATTCTAAGAGTGGAAATACGATAAGTCTGGCATTTGAGTGAGTGTATCAATAGGAAAGCTTTGGCGAAATTTGAGCACACTCAAAGCATTCTGGATTGGCTCTTCCCCTTTGAGAGATGAGTGAGTAGATGAACACTCGAGTATGTAGAGGGAAAGAGAGGGGTCCAAGGTTCGTTGCTCGAGGAAGTTGCACGAAAAATAAAAGAAAGATTCTTTCAGTCTAATTCTGCTGAGTTCTGAGTACTTGGTGGTGATCCTGTGGAATCAGCTGACATCACAATGAAGCATAGCATATTAGACTGTTGGAGTTGTCATGCACCATATCCTGTACGGGAACTTTTTTCTAACATTTTCCTGATTCTAAAAATTATTTTCAGTTGATGTGCATGGCCTCAAGTTAGTTGATGTGCACTATATCCTTGCCACTGAGGTCTTCGCTTAGCAGTTGTAACAATCGTCCTCTTAAAAACCACATATGAGAGAGCCAGATGTTCGATGGATAGACAAATATGTAGATACCTAAACATATATGTATGTTTGGAGATACATATACGACATACATAAAATTTGTGTGAATAAGTTGTAGCTTGATACAAGCGAGATTTGAATCCCTAGTCTTGCAATGTCACTTGAAAAATCTTGCTCTCACAAACTTGTTCTTCAGCTCTTGTTTCTGTAAGTTCCGGAAATTTGGAACCAAAACACTGTTCAAAACACTGTTCATAAGTGTTGACCTAAAACAGTCAAAGACTTCTGCAAACCTGAAAATTTATAAAAGAACACTAGTTATAAATACTTTGGTGCATGACACTAGATAAAACAACCAATTTAAGATAAGAGTACCTCTTCGTGGTTTCCACATCACGTGTCAATATTATATGAATGTACATAAAGTCCCTCAGAATTTTGTATATATAGATGCCCTACTGCTAGCTATTGCATTATACTTATCTTAGGTCAACCAAGTTGGAGAAGAAGAGATGGGGTGTTCGAACACAAAGCTATGTGTGAGCATGTGCATCTTCTTGATCATCTCCTCTTCCTTTCTTAGTGTCGAACCTCGCCTCTTGGGTGGCAGAGAACCCAAATTTGGGCCGCGAAACAAAAACGCAGACGCAGGACTGCGAGAAGAGCCAACAGAAGAGAGTTTTTATGAATCGCTCCGGGTGAGCCCCGGAGGCCCTGACCCTAGACACCATTAATTCCTCCATGATGCTTCAGAGCTCTTTCACTGAAGCTCTGATGATTGTAATCATGATATGTATCGAACCATTTCGCGAGAACTCTTTTCTTTTCTCTCTCCTTTTTTCGTTTTGTTAGGGGGGTGAGAGCGCAAGGAATGTACTCACTGAAATAAATTTGGGCATGAGAGTTCTTTCATGCATATCAATTCAGAGGGACAACCTCATATTCAAGTAAGTGATGTGTGTGTTGGTTGTACCCTTTTTTCGCCTCTTTCTTTTTATCCCTTCTTGTCTTGATTATTGTTGGGGGATAATTAGAGATCTAGGACTGTACTCATTGAAATAAATTAGGGTATGAGAGTTCTTTCATGCGTATCAATTCAGAGGGACAATCTGATATGCAACCGAGTGATATGTCGTGTGTGTTGCGTGTAAATCCTCTTGTCTTGATTATTATTAGGGGATAATTAGAGAGCAATGTAATTTAGGGTATGAGAGTTCTTTCATGCATATCAAATGTGTTGCGACTACGACAACAACCAGATGAGGAATCCTTGAATCTCCCAAGCACGAAGAACAATCACAAAACCGCACAAATACCAAACACCAGAGAAAGCACACGCAAACAAACAATCTAACGAGGTTCGGCCTCAATTCCTATGTCCCCAGGGCAATCAAAAGAGAGGTTTATTACTTTTGAAAGAAGATTACAATGCTAGCAGCTTCTCTAATCTCAAGAGAGCTTCAGAATTTTCAGCATTATCAGCATTAGCCAAACCCTAGAAAAAACCCATATTTATACAACACGGTTTTTAAATCTGCAGTTTCTTCTCGCACCCGCTTGTCGGTCGACCGGGCGGTCGACCGACCCCTTCCACCGGTCGACCGGGCGGTCGACCGGGTGCCCAACAGAGAGTTGGGTACTTTCAGTCGGTCGCCCTCCATCCTCGTGCATGTTGTGCACGTCGGTCGACCGGGCTGGTCGACCGAGCACCTGCTACTGCGGGCGGTCGACCGGGCCGGTCGACCGGAACACCTGTTCTGCTGTTGTTTGGCTATTTCCTGGCTGCTGCTTCCTTCGTCTTTTGTCATCGACTTCCTCGGCGATCACTCGACGACCCATCGACGATCCTTGTCAACTTCTCAAAGCAATACTTCTCTCTTTCCAACAAAATGAGAGGGAAAACACATGCTTGAGTGATATTGTGTGGTGTGGGTGTACTTTTTGAATCAAGTTGTGAAGAAGTTGCTTAGCTCTCTCTCTCTCTCTCTCTCTCTCTCTCTCTCTCTCTCTCTCTCTCTGTGTTTTGACTTTGACTACTTGTGTGTATGCACCAGGCTCGAGTAGCAACAACCAAAGAAGATGGCATCATTGGTTGACCTACTTAATAGTTTTTCTAGTGATCTCCATGCATAAATTGTTTATCAGTAGTGAAGAAGGCCAGGCAGCATGCATATAGTTGTTTATTTCTGCATGGTGACACACGAGCATTTCATTGTTTTCAAAGAACAAGATATAGTTTCTTTCTACCTGCCAGGCTACACAATGGATTATAGTTGTTTTAATGGATGATCCACAAGATTCATGTTGACCTCATCATCGCAAAATAAGTTGTTGAAAAGTTCTGTCATTTGGAACGTTGTTGGCTCTATTCGTCAAATGCTTTTTTTTTTTTTTTCTCTCTCTTTTTTCCTCCTCTCTTTTATTCTTCTTATTGATTCCTCGTGATCAACTACGTCTTATGGAGTGACCTAACATAGTCGGTCACATTGTCGTCACGTGTACTGACCTAATATTGTAGTTCTAACTATATCTTATGGACTGACCTAACATAGTCGGTCACATGCACTGACATAGTCGGTCACATGCACTGACCTACCATGTTTGCATACATTCAACCATCTTTCTTGCCTACTGTAGTGTATGACCCTAGAACTTGATTTGCTTTATTCCTGCTTGATTTTTTTTTTCTTTCTTTTCTTTTCTTTTTTTTCCCTCTTTCTGAGCCTGGGGAACACCAACCCAAAATACACAAAAGAGAAAACAGAGACAAGTGAATCCCTGATACAAAAGTTTGGAAGGCATCGCGAGAAGACAAAAATCGCCCCATGAGATCAATTCATCCCTATTATATAACCTCTTTGTTCCCTGAGTTGTGACCCGCCGGTTAGACACTGGGTTTACTGTCCAGAGATCACCGATTTGAACACCCAGGGGAGACATGTTAATTATCAAAATATATATATATATATATAGGGAGCTGATCCCTTAAGAACGGTTCTCACGGATTCCTGTGAGAACTTTCACGTGGGTCGTCAGATCTGATAGATCAAATCAAATAAAACTATATCTCTATCAGATCTGACGACCCACGTGAAAGTTCTCACAGGAATCCGTGAAAACCGTTCTTAGGGGATCAACTCACTATATATATATATATATATATATATATATATATATATATATATATATATATATATATATATATATATGAGAAAATGTATATCAGCTCGCGGGCTGAGAGTACTCTCTCAGCCTGCGGTGACGTGGCTCGATTTGTCACCTCACTGACTTGCGGCCCGCTTTTAGGGAGAAGTTAAATTACCAAATACCCCTTATGATAACTTTTCCTTATTGTTTATTATTATTTTCCCCCTTTTATTTTGCCGCTCTTTATAGGATATAAATTACTTTTCGCCTTATTTCTTTACCTCTTTTTTGAAAGATCTAGTTTCTCCTTTTCAGCCTGGGATAAATTTTTTTTTTAAAATATAAAATCTTTTCAGATCAATGTTTTCAGCCTGCGATAAAATTCTACTTTATAGTTTATTTTTTTTATATATAATGTAGTCAGAGTCTTTGGTCGCATTGTACATTTAAACTGCGACCTTAGTCAAAGACTTTGGTCGCAGTGTACATGGTTAAATGCGACCAAGGTCGCAGTGTTGTTATTGATAAAGATGGCCAGCAACTGCAATCTAAGGTTGCATTACATGGACTGCGACTTTAGTCGCAGTACGTTAAGTAAGTGTTTTCCTTTAGATTAACATGCATAGCGACCAAGGTCGACACTGCTGTTTTGGTTTAAGACTGCCGCCAGCAACTGCGACCAAGGTCGCCGTGTTGTTGTTTTATTAAGTGTTGTTTTGGATTAAGTCATTTTTTTGAATCTAAATGAAAAATGAAAATTTGTCTGTTGTCTGATGCGACTTGGAGTCACTCCGTGAGACGCGACCTGTCATAAAGATTTTTATGAGATCTTTTTAACGTCAAGTCTACGTTGACGAACCCGCACCATTCGTTGTTTCCCGAAGCTGTTGTCCACGCGTAGGCTCTTCATTGAGACCATTAAGGCCGACGGTTCTGATTAATGAACCATTAATTATGGTTATTATGGGCTGGCTATAAATAGGGCTCACACTCTCCCTTTAACAGCCCATAATTAGACTGTTTTCATTTGAGTGCAATTGCTCTGAGAATTTCCGCCTTCTTCAGAGTGTCTAACAGGGGCCTGCCTCCATGGATGAAGATGACCCTATGCACGAAGAGGACCCAGAGCTTGATTGTCCTTTTTCAGGTTCGCTGGGCCTCTGGGAGAATATTTTTGGCCGGTGAACTTGATCGATGTTCGTCCACAAGGGAAGAAGTCATGGTCATCGACGTCCACAGTTTTTTAATACACGGGGGCCTCAATAACACCACTGCTCTTATTCAACAAGGGCTCTTTTGATGTTTAATCTTCTTTGTACTGCTATATTGTAACACTCAATCTTATTGTATAAGAGAGCGTTTTGTATCATTTTCACATGCCTGGAGATAAATGCCTGGACATAAATAAAAAGACCTCAATAACACCACTGCTCTTAGTCAACAATGGCTCTTTTTGATGTTTAGTTTTCTTTGTACTGCTTTATTGTAACACTCAATCTTATTATATAAGAGATCGTTTTGTATCATTTTCACATGCCTGGAGATAAATGCGTGGACATAGATAAAAAGCATATTTGTTTTTTAATAAACTACGACCTTTGGTCGTAGTCATGCATTGCAAACAAAACAAGTTGGACCAGAGACGACACTGCGACCAAGGTCGCATAAGACTATCAGTGCAAACAGAAACAACCGCCACCAGGGTCGACATTGCGACCAAAAACTGCAACTAAGCAACTGCTGCGGTGACGTGTCACCTCGTCGCAGTGTTGTTGATTAAGACTAAAGACCAGCAACTGCGACCAAGATTGCAGATTATTTTTTTAAGACTGCGGCCATCAACTGCGACCAAGGTCGCAGTGTTGTTGTTGATTATTTATAAAGACCACCAACTGCGACCAAGGTCGCAGTGATGTTGTTGATTAAGAGTAAAGACCAGCAACTGCAACCAAGGTCGCAGTGTTGTTGATTATTTATAAAGACCACCAACTGCGACCAAGGTCGCAGTGATGTTGTTGATTAAGAGTAAAGACCAGCAACTGCGACCAAGGTCGCTGTGTATTTTAATAAGACTAAACACCAACAACTGCGATCAAGGTCGCAGTTTATTTTATTAATACTACGGTCAGAAACTGCGACCAAGGTAGCAGTGTTGTTATTGATTAAGACTAAAGTACAGCAACTGCGACCAAGGTCGCAGTGTATTTATTAAGTCTGCGTCCATGGTCGCAGTATTTCAACCAATACATAGTAGTAAAAAATGTAATTCACAAAATTAACTTTAGAAAAGAGATTTATATATATTTAAAAAGAAAAACAAAATACAATTTTTTAACTTCTAATCGTCGTCATCACCATCGTAATCAGATTCGTCGTCAAGAGTCATGCTTTCGTCTTCTGTCTCTTCCTCTTCTTCAGGTACAGTCTCATCGTCGCTTTCTTCCTCTTCATTTTTGTGTTTTGGTTCATCAATGAACTCCCAGAAAGGGTCGTCTGTATCAATCTCAGATTCTGACCCGTAGCGAGACATTGTTTCAGAACTAAACATAAAATCATCATTTGATGATTGGCTTCTTTCCGGTGAAGACGGTGGTGATGGTGAAGACATTGTTTGAATGTATTGGCTTCTTTCCGGTGAAGACGGTGGTGATGGTGAAGACATTTTTTGAATGTATTTTCCGAACAGTTAGAGTAACGAGTTTGAGCAAAAATAACTTAGTATGTTTTTAATCCTTTGCTCATGACCCTTTATATATTTTTAATCCCGGAATTCCAAAAGGTTTAAGCTCTTGGACCACGTGAATATCTCTCAAATATATTTTCTATCTTTTCCCAAAAATTGTATACTTCCTAGGTGACTGTTCAGTTATCCAAAACAGTTTAAAAGTTAATACACTATAACTTTAAATTACTTTGAACTCCAAAACAGTACATTATTGCGACCAAAGTCGCATTGGGAACTGATAAATGATTAACTGCGACCATAAATTGCATCCGTAGTAGGATTGCGACTATGGTCGCAGTGTTTAAGAGCAGCAGTCGCAGTTTGGATATGTAATTAAAGAGCTTATAAGTTAATATAGTGAGAAAGAGACCTTACAAAAAAATAGAATTAAAAGCTTTTAAAAGAAGACAAAATATAATTGAATATCAGAAAATCAGGAAATCCTAATCCTCGTCATTATCACCATCATAAGGAGATTCATCGTCTTCATTCTTCTGCTCTTCCTCTTCATCACTTATTTCCTCATCATCTTGCTGTTTTTGAGGTTTTTTGTTTTACCGATTAACTCCCAGAATGGATCGTCTCTATCAAGCTCTTCGTCTGACCCGTTGCTAGGAAGCGAAACTACAGCATCAGAGGACATGCTTTCATCAAGCATGTATCCGTCAAGTGGCAGAGGAATAATGTCTTCTTCACTAACCCACATGAAAACTTCATTATCATCATGAATAGGAGGATCAGTTAATACATTATTTGATGTAGTGAGATAGTCAAAAGGAGTGAAGTCCAGACTGGTATCAGATTCACTAGAATATCCTGAAGACAAAAGACCGGTGGGGGAACGATTGAAGTTGAAATCTAAGTGTTCAGAGGAAGAAGAGGGGGAAGACATGATTCAAGAATGAATTTTTTTTTGGAAGTTTTTGAAATCAAATTGAAAAGGAAGAGCAAAAATATAGTTTTTTTAGGTATGAGATAATATACTAGTAACATGCATTATATAAAGGTGAATATTGTGGAAGAACATGAATAGTAATAATAATTGTTAGAGGTGATGATTGAGTATGTTAAGAAGTGGTAAAAAAAAATTATATTAATTGAAGATTTATTGCGGGAGAATCCGAAGTACAAATTAACTTTTTATAGAATTGTTTGGCTATATCTTTAGATTACGTATGGTGCACATCTTTCCTTTCTCGAGATTAACATTAGTGCATCTCTTTTTTTCTAGACTGGTGTTGTATCACGGTAGATATAATATTAATTACTTCTTTTACATAAGGCATGAGAAAGAAGATTGCGAATTTGGTCGCAGTACCGAAGGAGGTCGCATTGCTATACGATAGCATTTTTTGTCTTGTATTCTTTATTCTGTATTAAGTCTGCGACCATGGAATGTTTTTTTACTTTTGAATGCTAGAAGTCGCAGTCGTCATTTAAAAGGGGTATTTTTGTCATTTTGATTCACGATTGTTTAGGCGGGATTTTTTGATTTTTTTTTGCGCCCACACTCTGCGACCGATGTGTGGCCTATATTCAGCCACGTCCCGCAGGCTGAGAAACTCTCTCAGCCCGCAGGCTGAGGTACAGTAAGCCCTATATATATATATATATATATATATATATATATATATATATATATATATATATATATATATATATTATATATATATATATATATATATATATATATATATATATATATAACCTATTTCCATTAAATAATATCTTTTAGGCATTAATAAAACTCAAGAAAAAGTTATTATAATGTGTCCGCAAAACAAGTTGAAAATCAACAAAATCTAAAAATAAAAGATCAGGCATACTCAATTGCGCGGACAACGGCAGCCAATTCAGCTTCGAAAGCAAAGCAAACGCCAAGTGGAATAGCAAAGCAGCTCTTGACGAAACATCTGCATGTACGAAAGACATCAGCACAACCAGCAAGACTCTGGTCTCCAAAAGTTACCCCATCCGTGTTAACCTTAAGCCAATCTGGAGGGGGAGGACGCCAAATGACCTTCAAAATGTGCGGGGCCTTAGTTGGCCGATCATTCACCTAAAGTCTTCACAGAGCAAGGAGCACATTTTGTCAGTCTAGAGCAAATCTGTCTCACGAATGGATCGCCAAATCAAAGCAAGAGCTTCAGCAAAAACAACCCGACGTCTCCGAAATGTAGCATGATTGCAAAGCAACCATACTATCCATAGAACGGAAACAATGCCAGCTCACCAAAGAGACTGAAGTTGAGTACTAAATGAGGTCTGCATTGCCTCTCTTCAAAGATCAGAATTGACCCATCCAGGTAGAGATGTCCAAAAGCAAAGGACACCGCATCCGACAAACCCCACAAAAAAAGACACTCTAAAAAGAGGTGTCGCAAAACCTCCTCCGCAGTAGAACAAAATCGACAAACGAAAAGGGAAAATAAAGTCTCGGGCACGCAAAGCAGCTTCAATAAAGAGCTTGCCGTGTAAAACAAGCTAGACGAAAATATAACGCGAAGGAGGAATATAAGCCGCTCAAATCTACTTCCTCCAACTGATAGGAACATCTCGCCCCCTTTTAGAAGTGTAAGCCATTGCACATGAGACTTCAACATCCAGAAAAAAGAGTCCAAACTCGAGAATTTGAATATGGGCTCACCACAACCCCTTCAATCTCAAAAGCAAGGACTAGAGGAGGAACTAAAAGACAGGGGGAGATCCCAACCACCAGAATTCGAGTAAACATCACCCACCTAAGCCTGTAGCGAGGGCTGTGAAACTGAGTGTTTCCCAACCTGATCAATCAACAGAATCCCCAATTAGTTATCCGTCCAAAAACAGATCCTGAAGTGACGACCAACCAACCATCTAGACTCAAGCAATTTAAAAAATAGTAGATTACACATCTAACCGTATCGGCTTTCAATTTGAATGGTACATTATCCGAGCTGGATTCTATTTTATTTGGAAGATATTCCCGATGCATTGTCCAAAGTAGAAATATCCACATCCTAAAGATATGTACCTAGACATTGGCATGACTACATAAAATCAACCTCAAAGAATCTTGAAATATCACTTTATAAATTCAAAGTCACATACCCAAAGGGTTACTTCCTCTTCATCTCATGGGCCTTGGAGCTAGAGATAGGTGCTAGGATTTGTCAGTTGCCACTGAGTGAACCATGCATCACCCCCTGCACTCATCAGTGAACTCATTTGTGCATGATGATCAATCAGAGATCAACAAGATCAAGAGGGGAAAAAACAACTACGCTGCAAATTTCTCTCTCTCTCTCTCTCTCTTGGATGGTGAAGTGGATTCAAACTTTTGATCCTTTTGCTTTCCATTACAATACAATACAACAATTTGCAAAAGCTTGCAAAGTGACGCCAAGAAAAACCGGCGCCCTATCATTTGCAGTTAATTCTGTAAACAATTGGGAAATGCAAAGGTTCATGAAAGCCAAAAGGTTGAATGAAAAGGATGGAGACCTTTCAAGTGGGACTGCAAGTGGGAAAATATTGTAATAAAATTTACTTTTGATGAGGTCTACGTGCTTGCATGTTTGATTCTCACAATTCTTCCCCTTATTAGAAAAGAAAATTTAAAAAAAATAGTTCTTTATTTGAAAACTAATGCGTATATCGATCAGACATTTTTTTAATATAATTTAATCAATTACAGTCGTATAATCGTATTCGATCTAAAACTACATTTTGCGCAGAAAGAGAGTGAGATCATATATAGCTACTATGATCTCTTAATATAACTCAAGCTCGTTTTTTTCTATGGAACATCAATCTAAAATCTATATATTTCTCTCCATTAATGAAGGTCAGTCGTCCACAGTTCTAAGAATCACTATAATTAATCCAAATGAAACTAACACACGGATCTTACCGTGAATTGTACTTATTCTCAATGTGAATAACACTCATCTTATATCAGCATATAAGAATCGCTATAGTTATTCTAAATGAAACTAACACTCGAATCGTATCATGAAATATACTTGTTCCCAATGTAAATGACACTCATCTTCTTACATCAACATGTGATTTGATTAATTAATGAACCGGTCTGCTAATTATCATCAGTGGAGAGACCCTTAGCCCATAAAAAGAGATTAACGAGTTATTTACAATAGACCTTCTCATACTCTTAATGTATGATTAACAAAAATAGATTAGCAAACAAATACTATTAATATATGGATTTTAAACGTATTTTGATTGAGTAAACCCCGTGTGTTAGGTCTCGACGTATTGAATCAGATTGGGCAGAGATATGTTTTGGGCCTGTGTTAGATTGTAGACGGGCCATGACGACACATAGCATCCAACAGACTGGCCCATTAGGGACCCTAACGTGCGAAAGTACATATTTTCCTCACGCTCTTGGGCAAAAGAGTCGCACTGCCTCCGTAAAAGCTGTTGGTATTTGGTAGCCAAGACAAGTAAACGAGCTAAGGTCAAGGAGCGGATATTTCCACCCCCAAAGAATGATGGAGGCACCCCGAAAAAATCCCCAAAAATTATTATAAGTTTGTCAATTTTTTTTACTATTTTACTCTTGGTGAAAAGTCCAAAAAAATCCCTCCCTCCCACCCCCCCCTCCGCGGCCACCCCTACGCCCCCTCCCTAGCCATCCCCACACCCCCCCCCCCAACTGGTCTTCCCCATCTCTCCCCCACTACTTCCCCACCTCCCCCCCCCCCCCCCCCCCAACTGGTCTTCCCCATCTCTCCCCCAATACTTCCCCACCTTCCCCCCCCCCCCCCCCCCCAATGAACTACACCCCTACCACCACCCCCCCCCCCCCCCACCAACTGGTCTTCCCCATCTCTCCCCCACTACTCCCCCCCCCCCCACCCAAAAAAAAAAAAAAAGAACTACACCCCTACCACAATTCTGTTCAATCAAAACTGGCCGAACAGATTAGATTCTGTTCGGTCAGAACTGGTTAAACAGTTTTAGAGGACGGAGTTCGTCGGAGGGGGGAGGGGGCGAAGGCCGGCGGGGGGCGAGGGTCAGGGAGTGGGGGAGTTCGCTGGGGTGGAGGGGGCGGGGGAGGGGGCGGAGGTGGGAAGGAGGGGGGGAGGTGGGGAGGGGGAGGGGAAGGTGGAGGCCAGGGAAGAGGGAGGAGGAGGGAGAGCAAGGGAGAGGGGAGATCACCGACTGGGGGGTGGCATGGACGAAGGAGGAGGAAGAAGAAATGAGTTTTTGGGGATTTTTTAATTTTTTTGGGTGCTTTTATCAGTTTTTGAGGTGCCTTCATCCATGGAGTGCCTTCATCATTCTTTAGGGTGAAAATATCCACTTTCCTAAGGTCATCTCTAACTCATTACTTCAAAATAGAGATAGTTTTTCATCAAAACAGAGTTGGTGTCACACCAAATCTTCTCTTCAACTCCAACCCATTGCATCAAGTGTTACTCTAAAATAATATTGCTTTTATATTTCTTTTATCAATTTCCAACAATTAATCTATTTCACCAAATAATATTAAACCATCTAAAAAAATTTAAATTTAAAAAAAAAAAAAACTGGCGCTATCGCTACAGTGCTGCATCAAATATGGCGCAACACTGTAGCAAACTTCAAAATAGAGTTAGCATTTGGCATTGTTTGGAGCACAAATTTGACGCCTTACTTCATTTTGATGCTGGGTTAGAGATGCCCCAAGGTTACCAAGCTAGTATAGCTCATGTGAGAGGCTGAGAGGTAGTATGTTTGAATATAGGAGCGATACTCTTCTAAGATTATTACAAGTCACATTTCAAAGTTCACAACAAAGATTATAACTTATGATACAGATTGTAACATACTTGTACGCAAAGATTATATTCCATTTGCTGTATAAATCACTCCTCCAAGTTCTCGCTTCTTCCACGGGAGCTCATTATTACAAAGATCATTTTTATTTTTCTTTTCTTGAGAGTGCCTCCCTCTCCTCATACTCATCCCCATGCCTAAGCTCAAGGAAAAAGAGAGTGTTTGGTTAACAAGAGATTGTTTGGTTGCATGGTAACTCAAGTTGAGGACAATGATTGAAAATTTGAAACAGAGCATATTTAGCAGGAGAGAGAGGTGATCATTTGTAGCAAATTTGACGGATAACTTTACAGCAAATCGTGTAATACATCCATAGTCATCGGAAAGAGAGAGGGTAAATGATTTAGATGTAGAGAGTGACTATAAAAAAGAGAATTACGATGAAAAAAGATATTTTTTTTATATAATTGTGCTTATGATGGAAATCCACACACCCCCACCCGCGCACCCACCCACCCGCACACATTTTTTTCGATATATATCATGATATATTGGAGTGTGATTGAGATGAGATAACAATGATATATCATATCTCCTCATGTAAGTCACTCTGGATACATGCACATTACATCTATCCTATGTGTTATTTATCTTCTTTGTCTCTCAAATCTATGTTACATGGTCAGTGACAATGTTCATCATGTATAAAGATGATTACAGGCTCTTATGTCGCTCTCCATCTTTGGTATCTAAGCCTTAATCCTTAAAGATCGAAGTTGACGTTTTAAGATGATATTTAACCACACCAATAAGAGTACGTTGCCATAAAGATGAGAATACACGCACACATGTACACCTCTTTTACTCAAGCATAAGGATCACATAAAAAGCAAGCTAATTAAAGAGCAGATCTAATATTATAATGCGAATCATTTCTTCTTCTTCTTCTTTTTATCAGTAAAGAGTATGCAACATCCACTCTGTTACATTAAAGAATGAATAATGAAACAAGTTTATAATCATCACAACCTTTTGCGGTGTTTGTAATTGCAGTTGAATTGTGTCTCATGTGTGTTTCAAGACCCCGTAGTTAAAAAGATCGTAAGTTTAGAAAACTACTAAATGTTTTGTTTCTTGAGAATATATGTAAGTAAAATTGTTTTTTCAAGAGACTCTAATAAGAGTAATTCACATTTGTAACTTTTAGATTTGTTTTAATTATAAATCATCCTTAACACAAATTAAAAATAATTTCGCTCTTATTCATGCATTGTGAAAAACAATGACATCACCTATATTTTTTTATTAAATGATGACATTACTCATCACAAAATAAATACAACCATCTTCATTAATTCTATAGAATCTACCATGATCATCATTCTCTGCTAATGTAAAAAGATGGAAGCATAGCAAAAGATACGTACATAAGCATTAATTCATTACCCTAATCTAAAAAAGTTTGTACATCTTTTGAAACTTCTTTTCTTTTTTCTTTGAGATAAATGGTGTGGTCGAAGCACTCTCTAAAATAAAAATCTTGCATATCAAGCATAAATGCAATCCACCCATCTAAAAACACGAACTAATACGATACTTTTTTTTTAATATGTTAGAACGATCTTCTCATTATATCACATTAGTACGTTTTGCTCGCTGCTATTGAGTTGTGAGCTAACAATGTACATCAATAGTGAGGTGGCCGACAAGACAAATGCGCTCCACGAGCATTCGTAACATGAAGAAGCATGGCGATAAGCTAGCTGAAGCATTGATGTTATCCTTGTCATCACTAACCCTAGAGTTGGCTTTTGCAGCGCGCCAAGTGATCCGAATGTACGCGGCGGCCCGATTCGGTTGCGAGTTTTGCGGGGAAAACGACAAAAGAGGAGAGGATGAAATGTTTTCATTAGTTTGTTTTGTTTTAGTTTTTTTGGCGGAGAGTGATGTTGACGTGGTCACCTCAACGGCGGATAACGCTATTTTTGCACCGCCCATGCAACGTGCCGACAAAACCAGTGACTCGACATGCATGTGGGTCGACTTTAAGCCCCCACTCTCGTATAAAATCCATGGGGGATTAAAGTTTTACTTTCACTGTTATTATAACTAATTTGATGTTTAATTAGCATGTTATCTACTGGCAAACTGAGCTTTCCAGGTGAATTTTGCAAATCATGCAATGATATGACAGGGACGTTCATAGTATTATAGGTAGAGAGAGAGAGAGAGAGAGAGAGAGAGAGAGAGAGACCTAGGATGGTGCAAATGTGAAGTTGACATGAGGGAGAAGATAATGGGTGAAAAACATTGTTAGTGATATTTAGTAGCTCCAACTGTATGTAGCTTTTGTTTTTTTTTTTAAACTATACTGTACTAACTTACGCGGAGCTAGGAGTCTGATTTGCGACGACGACGGAGGGCTATTTTAGAGTAGGAGTTTTTTTATTTGTACCGTTCTTCTTTTGATTTCTTCAGACAACTGCGTGTGTACAATTTTTTATGTACTTTTGGGTATAGGAGATTGTTTTACTTGTTTGAGAGTGTTTTCATTAATTTTTTAATGAAACACAGAGATCACCTTGGTCTACCCTTTTTTCTCATCGAAAAAAAACCTATACTATATTGACGATTATTCGGTTTAACGACTTGCATTCATCTCTAATTATACTGGAAGGAAAAACAATCGTGGGTGTAGGCTGATGTAGTAGTTTTAATCAAAAAAGTTTATACCATCGAGTTGTTTTAATTGGCCCCATCAGTTATTGCAGCTTCAAAATGTGATTCTTCTTGTAGTTAGAGGTGCGTTTAAATTTAAGAAATCAAACAAAATAAATTTTTATTATGGAGCTACATGCAGCTCTAACTGAAATTTTTGATATGTTATGACTAGAGTTGCATATAATTTCAATTTTAATATATCGAAGTATAATTATCTGGTCGATTAAGAACTAAAGGTGTCTTTTTGTCAGTTTTTGTTGCCATAGAAATTGCGACTAAATTGGTTATAGTTCCAGCTATATTATTTGAGAAATCATTATAAAAGAATAAATCTTCTAGCTTCTATGCATGCAATATTACTTTCTTTTATGAAATGTATCGAATATTGTTCTAATTTGTTTCTTGTAATGAAAGTTACAATGTAAGTTGTCCAATCAAACAATATGCAAATATCCTAACTACACGAGTAAAATACTAACATAAATTATAATTAAACTATATAATAACCAAAGAATAAAGTTGATAGCAATGAGTGTATCAGACTTGTAGTTGCACTCCATTGATTGTGGTTGTTGGAGTTGCATAATAGGCAACTTTGTTGCAATAGTTGGAGTTGAAATACAAAGGAAAGAGAGGGGGGGTTGTTATTTCATGAAGAATAATATAACACATGCTATAAAGAAATCTAATCGTGTTGTTGGAGTTGCAAAACGGCCATCTTTGTTGGTAGTTGTGATTGAAAAAGAAAAGATTAGTATATCATGAAGCATAATTACTCACACTAAAGCACTTTTAGTTTAAAAAGCTCTTTTATTTCTCTTTTTCCTAGTGTAATAATGGCCAACCAATCCAAATCAGAAATCTTTTAGCTCTTTTGTCCATCTCACCTGAATAGAAAAAAAAAAATGGTTGCAAAATGCCAAAATTGCAAAGAGACACCAAATCTTAAGAACAGTGTATGGACAAAATAGAAAAAGATATGATGTGTTTTCCTTCATAACAAACAAATCTTTGACCATCTCTCTTTCCCTCCTCTCTTGACATTTTGCTACTGTAAAGTACTCAGTCCTTCAAAGCTAACAAGTCGAGCAATCATCTCTTGGTCTTCAATTTTCTCAAAAGAAATCATCTTGGTCTTCAAGGTGTTCTATTTTCACTACAACCTTAGGAACTGAACAAATTAATGATGCTACCTAAGCTAAGAAATGGTATAGGGCGACCAACCCATCCTCAAGAAAACAATGGAGTCTCTCTCTCTCTCTCTCTCTCTCTCTCTCTCTCTCTCTCTCTCTCTCTGTGTGTGTTGTGTGTGTGTGTGTGTGTGTGAGAACTACTTCAGAAATTATCAACTTCGGTCCAACTACTCAACGATATATAGAGGCATGGTTCGGTTGTTAATTTGAACTCCACATATTGAAGACATCTTTAATTTTTGGTGCTTTTATTATTGTTATTCTTATTGCTAATGCTAGTGATGGTAATAACAATAATGGTTGCAAACTCTCCTTCTATAGATTTATTATGGAAAAACGGAAAACCAGAAAGAAAATAGTAAAAGACAAATTTTATCCTACCTTAAAAATAATCATGACCAACTAGAGTGTGACTATAATTTATGACTGACAAGAACTCCTACTAAATCAAACCTTGCCAAATAGAAAACATAACAAAAAGTAAAAACATTGACCTCTTTTCAATCAAATTTCTACTTATTTAGGAATGGCCCTTGACCCAAGGGTGAAAACTTTTCAGTCTCCTCGTCGTTATTTTAGAAATTAAAGGGTCATATATTTAATTTCGACTAGTGTTTTAAAAATCAGAATGGTGATCAGTATTGGGAACCCCCCCCCCAAGAGGATTGTCGCACACCAGAGAACAATCACAAATATAGTAAGAACAAACAAAAAGGAAGAAAGCGAGATTTAATAAGGTTCGACAATTACCTACGTCCTCGGGACAGAAGAGGAGAGAGATCTATTAATCAACAATTACAGGATATAAATACTGGAGACAATAGCCAAAAGTTCATAAAGAAAAGAAACCAACACATATGAATCGGGATCAGAAACGAATTCAGAATCAAACGCCAAATGGTGATCAGTCTGACTCGAACCAGCCAGTCTGATTCAACAAAGGACAATAAAAGCATGGAAAATCGCTTGAACCGGCGGTTCAACTAGAAACCAAGTGAATCAAGAAATCAAGCAAGTCGACTGGTTCACCATTTACATTAAATAAATAAATAAATAAAGCAAGCAATCTATAATATGTTGAGCAACATTTTCATCCTTAGAATATAGTAAGTACATGTAGACAAAAGAAGAGATAGACTTGGGCTATCATAGGCCCTCCTCCTATTTCAAACGGGGCTAGAGATCTATCTCTTAACTGTATCTCTCTCATCCTCAATTAATTTAAGAAAAAAATCAAATCAAAACTCCAAGCAAAATACTTTTATACTCTCTCACTGGGCCCCGAGTCAAAGTAGGAACAGTATACAAGTGTGTTACATCACTCCTTTGCATAGCCATTCGCTGTTGAAAAAGCTAAAAAAGATCAACACATACAACGATCCCATTAACTTGATCCTAAACTAACAATTTAACTTCCAATATTAAAGCTTGCAACTTCATTTGACGAGGAAAGAGCAAAACTTTTGCCTTAGCTTAAAAAAATCAAAGTAAGTTTGTTTGCAAATCATTTTGACGGTAGAAACAGCCAAGTCCACGTCGGACAAGACAAAACCTGCATGTCCCCGTTAATATTGGTGGGGGCCGCACGTGACAGTTGATACATTCTACTTGCACTCAAGACTTCCACTTTGAAAAAAGCTCTAGCTAGCAACTCACTAACGAACTCTTCAAACTTAATTTATTTTGTTGGTTAACTGAAAGTAATAAGAAAATATAGGATAAATTGAAGAAAAAACTCATGCGATATTACCAGTGTTTACCAATAAACCTCTATGGTCTATGAAAATTAGCAAAAAAGCTACAGCTTAATCGTCAGAAAATAAGATTACGTGTCCTCTCATGCGGCTACACGATAAGTCATTGTTGTGCGCCGACAACAACCACAAAGAGGAAAACCCTAGATCTCAGATGCAAAAAGAACAATACTACCAACAGTAATAACACACAAATCCAGAGAAAGAGCACAAATCAGATTTAACGAGGTTCGGCCTTGTCGCCTACGTCCTCGGGGCAAGAGAAAGGGGATTTCTATTGATTTTTAGTAATCAATACAAGTTTACAGATCTGATTATCAAGAGAGTTCTACAACTTTTCTATTCTCTCTCTTATTAACCCTAAAAATCCATTCAGCCCTTAAATATGCTGCAAATCAGCGCTTTCCCGAAGCAGCCCGACCCGACCGATCGGTCGACCGACCCTATGCACCGGTCGATCGGGCCGTCGACCGTGCCTAACCGAGAGTTAGGCACTTTCAGTCGGTCGACCGGGCGGTCGACCGCTCTCCTTCTGCGGTCGACCGGACCGGTCGACCGCTACTCCTTTGTGCATGTTGTGCACGTCCGTGCACGACGGTCGACCGTTCTGCTGCTTCTGCCGACGGTCGACCGGACCGGTCGACCGTGAGCCTGCTGTAGCTGTTGTTTCTGCTGCTGCTGAATTTCTGAATTTCTGGATCTGAGCCGAACTTCCTCGACTTCCTCCCTCTTCCTACAATTCTCCACCTCGGTGAAGATTTCTCGAAATCTGAGCCGAACTGACCGTCGACCCGAAAGTGACTGCACCAGTGTAGTTGCCTACGTACCCTGCCAAAGGGATCAAGCCATCCTTAGTTCATCCAAATGAGCTTCAACAAGTTCAAGCTACATGAAGGACGTGGAGTAAAGCCTTGCAATATGCAACTTGACTCCTGACACCACCTTGGTAAGCATGTCGGCGGGATTCTCCGATGTGTGAATCTTCAACAGCTCAATATCACCCTCATCTAGAATCTTCCGAATAAAATGGAACCTGACGTCGATGTGCTTCGTCCGTGCATGATATATCTGGTTCTTGGCTAAATAAATAGCATTCATACTGTCACAGTTGATCTTCAGAAGATCCTGATCCACTCCCAAGTCATCAAGCAAGCCTTGAAGCCAAATTGCCTCCTTCATAGCCTCCGTAATGGTCATATACTCGGCCTCTGTGGTAGACAATGCGACGGTAGACTGTAGTGTGGAGCGCCAACTCACCGGTGCTTGAGAGAATGTAAAAATATACCCCGTTGTAGACCGGCGCTTGTCAAGGTCACCAGCATAATCGGAATCTACATATCCGATACAATCTTGCTTCCCTGTGGAGTCCTTCTCAAATACCAGACCTACATCAATGGTTCCTTTGATGTACCTCAAAATCCACTTCACTGCCTCCCAATGACCCTGT
Source organism: Agave tequilana (assembly GCA_038442645.1). Classification (NCBI taxonomy): domain Eukaryota; kingdom Viridiplantae; phylum Streptophyta; class Magnoliopsida; order Asparagales; family Asparagaceae; genus Agave; species Agave tequilana. The sequence continues at coordinate 55,587 of JAVJIF010010241.1, forward strand.
CCCGGATCATGCATATACCTACTGACTATAGAGACAGCTTGTGACAGATCTGATCTCGTACACACCATAGCATACATAAGACTACCGACTGCGCTAGCATATGGGACGTGAGTCATGTACTCACGTTCTTCAACATTCTTCGGAGACATCTTAGCAGATAACTTGAAGTGAGGAGCCAGTGGCGTACTTAAAGACTTCGCATCTGAACCTCTGAAGTACCTTTTGCAAATACCCCTTCTGTGTCAAGCTCACCCTGCCAACCCTTCGGTCTCTTGTGATTTTTATGCCTAGCACCTTCCTTACTTCACCAAGATCCTTCATCTCAAACTCTGAAGATAGATTCCTCTTCAGTGCATCAATCGCAGATCTAGACCTTGAAGCAATAAGCATATCATCTACATACAAAAATAGATAGATATACTCCCCTGTCGGTAACTTGTTGTAGTACACGCATGGGTCATAGTGGCTGCGTGTGTACTTCTTCCCTCTGATGAAGCTGTCGAACCGCTTGTACCACTGTCATGGAGACTGCTTTAGTCCATACAGCGACTTCTTCAGCTTACAAACTATTTGTTCCTTCCCTGCAGTCTTGAACCCTGTTGGCTGAGTCATGTAAATCTCTTCATCTAGATCGCCGTGGAGAAAGGCGGTCTTTACATCGAGTTGATCAAGGTCCAACTCGTACTGTGCCACCAAAGCCAATAAGATACGAATTGACGAATGCTTCACAACAGGAGAAAATACCTCATTATAGTCAATTCCTTCCCTTTGAGCATATCCTTTAGCTACCAATCTGGCCTTGTAGCGCATCGAATCTTCTTTGAGAGATCCCTGCTTCTTAGCATACACCCACTTACAGCCTATCGCCTTCTTCCCTTTGGGCAACCTAGTAAGTTCCCAAGTGTCGTTCTTGTAGAGAGACTTCATCTCCTCTTCCACGGCTTCTTTCCACATCTTCGACTCTGAACTGAATTCAGCTTCTCTGAAGGTGGACGGGATAGCCTCCTCAACGACTGGAAGTGCATACGCCACGACCATATCTGTAGTGAGCCAACGTGGTCTCCTAGTGTTTCTCCTTGGTCTTTCAACTGCAGTAGAGTCAGGAACATTACCCATGACCTGTTCTTGACCCTCTTCATCACAAGCATCTACTTCAACTGCTTGATCACTTCCCTGTGTCACCCTAGGTAGGATCCTCACTGATGCTGAACTCTCTAGAGATGGTGGATTTGTATCATTCTCCACCTGCTGCGATACATCTTTGGTCTTGCTAGTCTCCACCTGCTGAGAGACCTTAGGCTTCAACATAGAAGCCTCATCAAAAGTGACATCTCTGCTGAGAAGAAATTTCCTGTCCGTTGGATCCCATATCTTGAACCCTTTGATTCCCCTCTTGAAACCGACGAACACACCCTTCTTTGCTCTTGGGTCTAACTTATCATCTTTGACATGATAATAGGCTGGACAACCAAACACCTTAGCAAATCATAGTTAGCAGCTGTTTTTTCCGACCAAACTTCAAGAGGAGTTTTTCCCTCTATCGCAGACGACGGCAACCTGTTCACAAGGTAGCATGCATATGCCAAAGTCTCAGCCTAGAAATTCTTCGATAAACCGGCATTGGACAACATACACCGGACCTTCTCTAGCAAAGTCCTGTTCATCCTCTCTGCTACCCCATTCTGTTGCGATGTTTCCCTCACTGTGAAGTGTCTCTCTATGCCTTCATCAAGACATAGCTGAAGGAAAGGATCGGACTTGTATTCTCATCCATTATCTGAACGGAGGACCTTGATTTTCCTTCCCGTACACTTCTCTCCAAGTTCTTCTTCCACTTCACAAACAGTTCTAGGACTTCCCCTTTGTGTCTCATGGTATATACCCAGCAACGCCTAGAATAGTCATCAATAAACGACACAAAGTAATGGTTACCTCCAATTGATGCAGTCTTGGTAGGTCCCCAAACGTCAGTGTGAACATAGTCAAGAATTCTCTTGGTGCAATGTGTTGCTGTGCCGAACTTCACCTTGGTCTTCTTCCCGATGACACAGTGTTCACAGAATTCCATCTTGCAGGTTCCGGCACCCTTTAATAACCCTTGCCTTGCAAGAGTTTGCAAAGACTTTTCTCCTGCATGTCCCAGCCTCATGTGCCACAGCCTGGTTGAGTCTTCATCTGAACTGGTAGAAACCGCCACTTGCCCTGTCACAGTACTACTCTTCAAGTAGTATAGATTGTTCCGGCGATCGGCCTTCAATACCACCATCGAGCCTTTGGTCATCTTAAGGACTCCTTCCTTAATTGACACCATAAGGCCTAATGACTCCAAAGCTCCTACAGAGATTAGATTTCTCTTAAGTTGAGGTACATACCTCACTTCCTTCAGTTCCCTTACTATCCCATCAAACATTTTTATTTGGATTGTACCTACACTCTCCATGATACATGGATGATCATCGCCCATAACGACTGAACACCCCTCCAGCTTCTCAAAGCTAGAAAATCAATCCCGATTAGGGCATACATGGTATGTAGCACCAGTATCCAAAATCCACTCATTATCTCCTGAATAGCCAACGATGGGAGTAGTGACTGAGAATGAGAAAACCGACGAGTCTGAGTCTGATCCACCTGCCTGTGAGTTACTGCTCTGAGTACTAACCACCTTTACAAGATTTGCCTCAGTCTTCTACTCCTTCTTCTTTCCTTTGAACTTTGGACAGTCCACTTTCCAGTGTCCTAATTCTCTGTAGAAGGCACACTGGTTCTTCAGATCCCTATAACCCGGCCTGGACTTCGATCTTCCTCTTTCATCTTTGCCATTCCTAGATGAACCCCTGCCTCTTACTGTTAGTGCCTCTGCTGATGAGCTTGATTGAGAAGGCTGTCTCTCCTTTCTCCTCGTCTCATAATTTGTCAAAGCAGACGACACTTCATGATAGTCCAGAGTCTGTCTACCATTTATAAAGGTTAATGTGAATGTCTCATACTCCTCCGCAGGGAGAGAATTCAAGAGGATTACTGCGTTGTCTTCCTCATCTACCTTGACCTCCACATTGACCAAATCTGTAAGAAACTTCGTGTAGCGATTTAGATGTTCATTCACGGAGCATCCCTTCTTCATCTGAAACCCATACAGCTTGCTTTTCAGCTGCAATCTCGATTCAATACTCTTGGTCAGATATTTCCTTTCAAGGATCTCCCACAACTGCCTCGCAGATGTCTCGTGTAACACAAGATATTTGATGTCTTGTGTTAGACACGATCTAATCAACCCACACGCAGATCGGTTCATCTTCTCCCACTCTTCTTCAATGGTTGTGCTTCGCTTCTTCTCCAGAAGTAGAGTATCTTCGAGGTTTGATGCCTTTAGGGCATCCATAACCTCGCACCTCCACATCCCAAAATTGTTAGTGCCGGTAAACTTCACCACATCAATCCTCGAATGAGGATTCATGGTCCTAACTGATATACTTTCTTCTGCCATTTATCTAACTGGATCCTCTATGTATGCGGAAAAACCAACTGGAGATAGATACACTACTTTGATAAAAATCAGATTTTTACCTTCTCACGAAACCCTAGAATGAGTTTCTGACCAGATCTACTCCTCCAATGATTCCTTGAGCACTCCTCGCGCCATTTTGAGATCGACACACGATCCCACGAATAAGACCACCGCTGATCTGAGATCGACACACGATCTCCACCCAATTAGCACCCGATGCTCTCTGAATCGTCAGAAAAATCCCACGAAGAACCTGGGAAGCTCTGATACCACTTGTTGTGCGCCGACAACAACCACAAAGAGGAAAACCCTAAATCTCAGATGCAAAAAGAACAATACTACCAACAGTAATAACACACAAATCCAGAGAAAGAGCACAAATCAGATTTAACGAGGTTCGGCCTTGTCGCCTACGTCCTCGGGGCAAGAGAAAGGGGATTTCTATTGATGTTTAGTAATCAATACAAGTTTACAGATCTGATTATCAAGAGAGTTCTACAACTTTTCTATTCTCTCTCTTATTAACCCTAAAAATCCATTCAGCCCTTAAATATGCTGCAAATCAGCGCTTTCCCAAAGCAGCCCGACCCGACTGTCGGTCGACCGACCCTATGCACCGGTCGACCTGGCCGGTCGACCGTGCCTAACCGAGAGTTAGGCACTTTCAGTCGGTCGACCGGGCGGTCGATCGCTCTCCTTCTGCGGTCGACCGGACTGGTCGACCGCTACTCCTTTGTGCATGTTGTGCACGTCCGTGCACGACGGTCGACCGTTCTGCTGCTTCTGCCGACGGTCGACCGGACCGGTCGACCGTGAGCCTGCTGTAGCTGCTATTTCCGCTGCTGTTGAATTTCTGAATTTCTGGACCTGAACCGAACTTCCTCGACTTTCTCCCTCTTCCTACAGTCATTGGGTTTGCTCCTCAATGGGCACCAGTTTGAATTTCATGAGATGCAAAATACGTGAATAGGATGTGTGTGTAAGCTGACGGTTAACGGCGAGCTTCTTCTCAAAAAAAATCTCTTAGGTGGGGAGATGTTTTTAGATGGCACCTAAAAGGGCACCTTAAACCGTCTCAACTTGGTCAGCCGAGTCCTTTAGGCGAACCAAGATGGGAACTGAGTAATTAATGAGGCACACCACGAGGGGTGATCTCGAGTAAGATTGACCTCATTTTGTCCTGACAAAGATCAGGTCTCGTATCAAACACTGATAGGTCGAGCTCAAGGTCGTATGTATCCAACCTCCCACATCAATCAACATCGATCGCCAGCCCATTTTGGAGTTTGTTTAAACCCTAACATTACAGTACCTCAAAGTGAGTGGATAGTCAACCTGGCAGTGATAAATGGCCTAATTTCTTATCTTAATTATCTTGATTCATATCCAAACCTAGACCAATGAGCTAACCTGCCGAGTCCCATTGAGACACGTTCTCACATTGCTCCTAAAGTTCCCATCTGACTCACATGCATGTATGACTCGTATATCCAAAACCTAGACCAAATGGGCTCAACTTGGATCCATATCCAATTGCTTGCTAATCATATAGCCTTGGACTAAACCTAGTGAGTGTCACTGAGACACCTACTCACACATTGACTCTCTAGAGATGATCTTATCATGAAAATATTCCTTGGCCTCCAAACAAATAGTAAGATGATGATGTTGATTCCCTCAAAAGTATTTGATTTATGATGTGTGTGTGTGTGTGTGTGTGTGTGTGTGTGAGTGTGAGAGAGAGAGAGAGAGAGAGAGAGAGAGAGAGAGAGAGTGGAGGTCGTATGGATGGCGCATAAAAAGTGGTGGAAAGACAAACGGCCTGCTGCGTAGGATTATATTGTCTGCATGGAGACTTGAAAAGAATGTGAGAAAGATATTGACAACCCATTACTCTTTATCCCAACTTCGATCTCTACTATAAATACCCTACTCTTTTGATGCATAGAGAGATACTACTACTACTCCTCTCTCCTCTACTCCTGGATCTTGACATGGCGAAAATCCGACTGGTATCATTGGTGGCCGCTCTCCTCTTGCTGATGGTCTTGACAGTTGTGACGGTTAGGTCAGAAGCGCGAGTGCTTTATACGAAGAATGAGGCGGTTTTTAAGGTGAGGGGTGAAGGGGAGGTCTTTTACCGGGGGAAGAAAATATGGTGGAGTGCCGACAAAGCCACTGACTCCGGCAAGAGGTTATCGCCCGGAGGCCCAGACCCGGCGCATCACGGAGAGCCGCCTATGTCTCGCTAGTGTGGCTGCCGGGCGGCGAGGAGAGGGAGGGCTAATTAGTTGCCACCTCAGGTGATCAGTACCATGTATGTGCAGAAAATCAAGCTCACTATTCAAATGGGGCTGAAGAGTAGTTTGGTACATCGGAAGAAGACAAGGAAAATTTGATGGAGTTTCTAGTTCTCTTCATTTGCAACTTTTTCCCTACATTTTTCTTCTTTGAAAGAAGAAGAGGGATTTCTTTTTTTTTTTTTTTTTTTGCATTTTGCACTTTGCATGTCGACTTCCTCATTGTAGCTCGATGGATTTAGAACTCTCCGGCAGAGATTAGTGAATGTTGAATAAGAGTGCTTGCTTCTTTTATGTATCAGTTTTTCATTGATCAAGGCTGACTGCCTCAATTAAACGAGGCATAATCTATGCATGTGCGAGATCTGAAGGACAAAACAGAGTTCCTTGTAGATGCATGATTGTGTTTGATCATCTAGATACGTTACTCACGAGTTAGATAATTTAAACTGTTATATAGTCTTTCACTCAATCTTGTCATTATTTCTAGTTTATAATATAACTTATATATACTTTGTTATAATGTTTATTTTGATAAAAATTTGCAGGCTGGTGGTTTGAAAAATAATTTCAAACTATCATTTGAAAATTAGTTTATTATTCAAAAAAAATAAGTTTATGGTGCAAATAAATCTTTAATTTTAAGTATTTAGGTAGCTGATCACAGAGAAGAAGAATATGGGGTCGAATGTAAATTAACACTGATACAATTTTCTCTTATATTATGCTATTGTTTTTTTATGAACATTTGGTCAGATAGAGATTTGATTGTTAAGTTAGAAATATAATTTAATTATTCATGAATTAATTAATAATTTTTTAATAATAATGTCCTAATCGATCTCACTGATGTCTTAGACAGTTCAATGCAACTAATTAAAACTATCGATTGGTTTTAATTAAGTTATCGCAACTAGAAAGTAAGTTTTAACCAATACCTTATGGCCAATGAGGCTTAGCTTATTAGTAAAAGAGCGAGAGTAGGTTGTGAGAGTCCAAAGTTCAATTCAGCTACAGCCTATGTTTCAAAAAGGAGAAGGAAAGAAAAAAGACGTACCCTATAAATAGAGGGTAAAAATTAGTTGTATATAGGTATAAATGTGTTGGGCTCTTGAGAAGAAACTTTTAGAACTTCATTATTATAGTTGTAGCAAGAACTTTTCGAATTTTCTCATCAATAAGGTAATTCTAAAACTCTTAAATTATAATGATCCTGCTACAGTTGCGCATATTGATTCTTCAATCAACATCTCCCAACAATAAATTTTCTAATAAAACTATATATTAAAATTGTCAGATGTATATTATTAATCACGACAATAATGTGTTGCAGAAGTTTCTGAAATGATTGTCAATGCTCTAAAATCATTAGATTTTAGATATAAACACCGAGATTAATTATGACAAGCAGTAAACATCCGAAAGGCACACTTATATATATATATATATTTTTTTTGAGGGAAGGTTCATGGCCCCACATTATTGGAATAATAAAAAATATAATATACAAGAGAGCGGGAGGAAAGGGGCGGGGGGAGAGGGAGGTGGGATTACTGAAAGCGGAAATTACAACCAAGTAAGCCGAGAAAAAGAAGAACAAAAGGCTATGACGGCTTGCGACACTTGTGAAGGGAAAAGTGAGCTTGCCAAAAGTCACGAAAGAAGATTTCCGACCACTAAACTCCCAGGTAGAGGAGGATTTATCTTTAAAGATCCAGTGAATACGCTCGTGCCAAATAACCCAAATGATAGCAGTAACAACACGGTCTCAATGGTTGGCTTCATCATGCGAGATGGTAGAAAGTCTCAAGTCACTCCTAAGATTGTTAATAGAGGAAGGCCAAAAAGATATTGCAAGATAAAGTTTCAAAGCGTGGGGACAATAGATAAAAATATGACCAAGGATTTTCGAGTTTGCTCCACAAAGTAAGCATGGTGTTATAGTAATTATTCCCCACTTGATAAGATTATCTGCTGTTAAGAGACGGTCACGGAGTGAGAGCCACATGTACAACTTGATCAAAATCACCACTGAAAACATGTGTTTATGAGCCGTTCTTATCTGAGTTTGTGCTGCTGACACGACACCCGTGACACCCTCTACTTTTCGAGGGGTAGTGTTTCGGTGCACTTTCCATCAAACCGCAGATAACTATGAAACCATCAACTAGTTCTAACGAAGATGAGAGGACATGATAAAATTTAGACACTTTTCTCATCAATCAACGACGATATCATTACAAAACATTCTTTCTTACATGCCAAAGCTGAGTTGGGAGATCATGGGTCACATGGAATGTTGCGTAGGACTTTGTCTCCATACATTGGAAGGGATATGGCAACAAACATGCCTCTCCGCTTTCATTATCACCACATCCGCATGCTAACAGATCCCTTTCCTATACAGATATGCAGTCTTCTGATGCCTGGTGAATACACTGAGCTGAACCATGGCAAGACGACAACGTGCTCGCTCACCTCTTTCTTGTTTGTACCGGCTTCATGGTGTTTCGTGCTAGAAGCTCGGTCACCCATGGGGAAGGAGACGGTGTTTGCGAGGATAGGTGACCGTGAGGTTCTGTTTCGGGGGGAGAGCATTACCTGGAGCGATGAAGAGGCAGGCAAGATACTAGTCTCAGGAGGTCCGAACACGATGCAGAACAACCCGCCACCGCGTTCTTCCCAGTTGCCGACTGAGGCGAAAGACTGCTTCAAATCAAAAGAATTATGATCTTGTAGACTAGGAACAAAATCTAACCAAGTACTTTGTGAAGTCTTTATCTCATAGTCTTTTGTTGGCAATAAGCAACACTTCAGATCTAATTACCTCAATGACTAACACAGCACAAATTAGGCCACTTGGTGACGCACTACTCATAGTGGTAGATATAGTACAAGTTTCAAACAAAAGGATAGCATTACCTACAAAACAAAGACATTGGTCCATATTAATACAGGATTATGTGCAATTAGTACATATGAAATATTGATGTTCTTCACTAACCAAATATACACCATTCCTTCTTTCATACCAAGCATAAAAATAGCACAAGCATCTTCTTATGGTCATGTTTTACTTGTCGAAAGATTTGAGGGGATCCGCGGGATCAATGTCGCAGAACAGAGGTTGATCGCTAGGCAGGCTCTCGAGGCTTAGGCCTTCCTTTCGGAGACAGCTCACCAACTCCTCGAACAACACCCTGTTGCCGCTCACAGAGAGGTGCAGACCATCCCTGCAAGTTCCATGTAAAGGCTTCATTATAATTGAACGGAAAGGAAAGTTTAATATGAGTTAGACTTGGCTCTTTCGGGAAAGATTTGAGCCAAATCCTTTCTATCCAAATTCAATATTAGAAAACCAAGTTTAATATTCATCTTGTTCGAGTTGATCTACATTATTTAAAGAATGTATAAATCAAAAATCAAGTGCTTTCAAGTTTTGTTGCTTATGTATCATGCGGGTTCAAAATGAACAGCTAATATAGCAAGTAGCTTTGTTAACGGTATAAAATATTTGTAATCTAACAAAAATTGGTGAGTAAGAGTTTTTTAAGTGTATAGGTCATTCTCAAACGGTTGGATCGAGAATTCGCATGCTAAATATCATAGATCTAAACAATGTTCTAGTTTATACCGTCCATTTTGTACCCCTAGGATGCACAAGTAAACAAGCTTCAAAATAGTTAATTTCTTATATTATCCTCTTTAGATAATTTAGATCAACTCTAACGGAATGGATCTTTCATTTGATTTGCCTAATATCAAATTTTAGTGAGAAGGATTTGACTCCAAATCCTTCCCAAAGAAGCCAAGTCTATGTCATTTAATATAGCATAATTAAGCACGTTAAGAATCAGATTAGATATAAGATTGATTAATCTGTTTAAATCAAAAGGTCAGCCAACTACACCTAAATTTGTTTATGAATGATGATAGACACTTCTTCGATTATGTAAAAGTTAGATTCACAATGAAGCAATGCAATGTCTGATAGGTTTGGCAGCAGATTAGTTAATTATTGTCAGATGAACGATATATAGTTGCTGGATTGGTGCCTCACATTTGATCAAGGAAAGACAAGCCAATCTCGACAGTCAATATGACTGACTTTTCACCACCAATAATCGTCTCCAGCCAGTTTCATTTAAGTATAGTGGCACTTCTGAACAGGTATCAAGGAAAAATATCTGAAGAAATCTTCAAATTGATTTTTTCACTTTTCATACCCATCATGATTACTAAAATCCCGAAAATAAGGGAGAGTTGCATGCATATCCTTTCAACCTCCTTCTCATTACCATCAGTACATGTATTTGCCACAAAAGTAAAACCCTATAAATAAAATTCAGTGCATACAAATCAGAGGTTACCCAACAAACTCAGTGGCTCGAACTAAATAAGACTGAAAATGTGGCATGAAACGTTATTTTCTGCTGCAGAAATAGTACCGGCACCAAATACGGGTTCGTGGAGATCGGATCTGCTGCTCAAGTGCTATGATTTCTGTTCAGTGTGTAACACCCCATCCTCAGAATACGTACACAGCTATGTGTCCTGATTTTCGGAGCGTATTTCCATATTTTATGTTATTTAAATTCTTACTCATATAGCAGTATGGCATGATTTGACCTTTCTGGTATTCAGATTTGACTGATTTCAATTTCAAACCTTATTTTTAATATTCTAGATTTTTCATGATTTTCTAGAATTTTTCTGAATTTAGTTGTAAATCTTCAAAACCGGTGTCGACCAGTGCCGCTGACCGACTCTCAGATTTTTAATTTACAAACGAAGTCGAAATTCTAGAAACGGCTTTCACATTACTTCTTAAAATCAAATTTTTTTTCTAAATAAATTTTCTGAGATTTTTTAGAATTTATCAAAAATCCGGCCTACCCGGTGTAAACACCGTCCATGGTGGATTTCAAGATTTTTTTTTAAAAATGAGATTGAATTTCTGAAAACCGATTTCACCAAATATCTTAAATTAATATTTATTATTTTTGAGAATTTTTGGGAAATTTTTCAAGATACTTCATTTTTCGGGCTTTTCCTGAGTTTTCGGTGTTTTCTCAGATACCGGAATTCTATCCGGATATTTTACTTTTTCTCTCTCCTTGCCTGACACGAGTTTCACCAAATCTGAATTCAACATTTAATGCGGAGACTCTCCCCATTCCGCATTTAATGTTATGTCCTTCAAAAAAAATCAACTCTGATCTGATCACCCATGCCTTTTGTCTCTTCTGAAACGCGATCTTGCGTTTTCCTTTTTGGACGCAGCATTACTCTCCGCGTCTAGCTTGTTTGCCCAGACGCGGGCTTCATTAAATGGAGACGCAAGTCTCATTTGTGCGTCTCTTTTGTTTTGAAAACAAAGGATGGCAAACTTGTAATATATACTTCCCTTATATATACCCCACCTTCCTTTCTCTCTCTTTTATTTTCTCCTTTTCCTTCTTTCTTCTCCAACAGCAAGCCACCAACTGTAGCCCCAAAAACGCAGCCACCGTGCCTCTTGGCCGGCCACCCACACACACCCCACTTCGGCCACCAACTCCTCCACCATACTCTCCTCCATTTCCTCCTCCATTCTAACAACAACAACTTCTCCACCTTCTTCTTCCTCTTTTTCCACCAAGAAACCCATCTTCTCCACCATCTTCTCCACCATTTCCACCACCACCTACACCACCTTAGCCACCACCAACCATGCCATCTTCATCTCCTAGGAATTCTCTTTCTAACGAGCTATAGTTTCGTTCTCTGAAGCCTCGTTTTCAAAACTCCAAATCCCCATTTTTAACTAGAATTGCACCGACTTCGTGCCTTGGGCTTGGAGCTTCGGCCACCTTCTCCGGCCAACTCCGGCCGCCGCCGGCGACCGCCGCCAAGCCATAGCCGGTCATCCTCCCCCTTCCCTTCTTCTTTCTTTTCTTTCCTTCTTTCTTTCTTTCTTTCTTTCTTTTTCTCCTTCTCTTTTCCTTCCCTGCGTCACATACTCCCTCATTCCTGCGTCTCTATCTCTCTCTGCGTCTCTCTCATTTCCCTCTCTCTCTTTCTCTCCTGTTTTATTTCTAGACGCGGAGCTTACCCCCGCGTCAAAGCACTTCCTTAACGCGATCTTCGCGTTCTTGTGATAACGCGACGCGGAGCACGTACTCGCGTCTACGATCTTCCTGTGGTATGAATTAAACGCAGGTCACAGACCCTGCGTTGTGACATCCACGCGACGCGACTCCCGCGTCTGCGACCCCTGCGTCTTCATTCTCCCTTTTTCTAATTCATCCTTTCTCCTCCTCTTTTTAATATAATATCTGTTATTGAACGCGTTGACGTGTTGGTTACCTAGATTCCGGAGCTTGGGATTTCCCGTGTTTCCTGAAGTTTTAGGCGAGTGTTCTCGCTTTCTTTTTGGATTTTCCCGCTCCGTCATGTTAACTAATATTATATTATTTTCCTGGCATACTTGCATATATCATGTTGTCACTTGTCACCTGCCTAACATCACCTCCCAGTCATATGTCTCATGGCACCTGATATATAACTATTTGATACTTGCCCCGTCATGACATATTGATACTTCTGACATATTGATACTTGGCTTAAGATTGTCACCTTTACGGGAATCATGTACTTGTTATCTTGTATCATATACAGTGACTTGAATTTATAATACTCATGTATTATTGAACTCCTGAAATCCTGCTCATACCTTGCACCTGTTATTCCCGTAAACTGATAATTGCATAATAAGCTATAAAAATGGATGACTTGCATCGGCTCGGGGGAAACTTGCGGCTATCAATATATATTCATGTTTACAGTGGTACTAGGTATGTTGTGCAACTAAAACTTTCGGTCTGACCTGTGGGCCTCCAGGCGACCGAGGGGAGTGCTGGCTCCCTCCTTCCTGGTACCACCTTGATAAGGGCATTCTATAAGACCCTCATGTACGCCTTGCGGCTGGTTCCGAGCACCAGTAACGGAACGTCCTGGACCGTGGTCCCGGGCATGCACGGGACCCACTGTAAACATTGTTCGTTGATACCCGTGGGTTTCCAATAATAGCCTCGATTTACTCATATGTGGATGAATGTGTGCTGGGACGCTATTACACATACCTAGACATATGGGTAGAACGAGTAATAAGTATAAATATTAAAAATAGTAGCAATAGATTTATACAGGCCTTATCACTTTCATTTCATATCTCCATTTCATGCTTACTATACATGTAAGCTCAATACAGTTTTGATGCTTATTACTGTTTTGGATATATCAACACGCATGTACTTATCTCTGCACGACACTTGGCATTCACCTGAATATTTGTTAGGGAGTTTCTGACTCCCCTGGACTTGCATATTCAAGTTCTGAAGCTTAGATTGAAGCGGAGCCCTCCACCGAAGATCAAGCTTATCTCTCGGAGCAGGCTGACTTGTCCTAGCTCCTTCTGTTCTTGAATCTTCCTGCAAGCTCGGGGACCTTCTCGGCCCGTGAGCACCTTCTTGCTGTACAAATTGAAATTCTTACTTCTGTACCTGGCTGTGATATAATGTACATGTACCAATATATCACGCTCTGGGATAACTTTGTAACCCTTATGTTGGAATGTATATATGTCACGTGCTTCCGTACTCTTTTACTTGCATGTACTGATGCTTAGCGTATATACGTGAGGGTATTTCTGACCTGCGTATATACGTCACAGTAACGTCTCCGTACCCGCCGGACCGGGGCGTTACACAGTGACTTCGGGGCTTAGTCATGAGCCAAACGTTTCGAACAGAACTCGAAACAGACTCTGAAATGCTGAGAAATTTAGATGATGTGTTGCTGCAGTGAACAGTGCGGCTCAAGAGAACCCACTGACGTCAGCAATGACAACTTACACAGCGATGTCGTGGTCGGCCCGGCGGTTTGCTCGGTGGTCGGCTATGCGAAACCTGGTCTGAGTCAGCGGCTCGGGAGAACCGATGAGCCGATGACGTCCACTGGGAAGTCGCTGACGTCAGCGGCTGAGCTGGTTCAGCCAGTTCGTAGCGGGTCGGATTCGTGTGTAAATGGGTCAGATCTCCATCTGGCGGGTCGGATTCTCGCAGGTTTTTAACATAAAGCCCAAATTCAAGCCAATTTAACCCCTTTCTGCTCTGTCCATGTTCGAGAATTAGGGTTGCAAAGCTCTGGAGTTGGCGACGGTGCACGGGAGGCGAAAGGGCGGCGATGACGAGGAGGCGGCGACGAAGACGTGGTGGAGACAGCGAGGCTCCTGGTGCGGAGGATGCAGAGGAAGATAGAGGCGATTGCACGTCTGGAGGAGGATGAAGACCTCTCGTGGATCTGGTTGTCGTCGACAATAGGCGGCGATGGTTGGACGCTTGGATCTGACGGTGTTGACGAGAATTGGCTGCGAAAATGATAGATTTGGTGGCGATGATCGAAGACAAAGGAGGAGGTGATCGGTGTTGCGCTTCGGTGGCATTGTGGAATTGGTCGGTGACGAAAGGGGAATAGTTTGTGAGGGGCAGGTGGCGAAGATAGTGGCCAGGTTGGTGGATGGCGGTGGTGGTGGCAGATGGGGCGTTGTCGAGGGATCTGGAGGTGGAGCTTCTGAGGGAGGTGGTAGCGGTGTGCGGTGGAAGGAGGGGTTGAAGAAGACCTGTGGAGGGGGCGTGGAGGAAGAAGACGAAGAAGATGGAGAAGCGGCCGATCGTGGTGGTTATGGGTGTGGCGGTGGCGATGTTGATGGCGGTGAAGACGAAGGGGGTGGCGATGTGATGATGGGGATGGGGAGGATGATGAGTGTTGATGGAGCTCGGAGGTGGTGGTGAGTGGTGGAGTGGGTGGCGGTGGTGAACACTGATGTTCGATGGCGGAGATGGTGAAGGTGGTGGCGGAGGGGAGAGGGCGACGGCAAAACTCAGGATTTGAGTTTTCAAGTTAGGGATGATGGGAAGAAAATGAACAGTGTTTGTAAATTCTTTTTTTGGGGGGGTGGAGGAAGATGTACAACGAAGGAGCTATATTTTGGGTGATTTTTGAAGAATTTTTGTAGAAATTTGCTACAGTGTTTTTTTAAATCTGATTTTGGTTTTGCTCTGAATATAGGAGAAGAGAAAATTTTTTTTAAAGGGATTGGAGCCTAAGCTCTAATACCAAAGTGATGTAACACAAGATTGCAATCACCTTCAATTCAAAGAAAGAGAAAAATTAAGGTTTTGAGAAAAGATGAATTAGGGTTTGAGAAAAGAAGTGGATAAATTTAGGTTTCGCACCCTTTGCACCACAGGCTTCACACCCTTCGACACGGGCTTCACATCAAAACTCAAGAGCACCCTCAAGAGAATTTAACTAGAATATTTTAATTTATTTATTGTCTAAAGAATAAAAAAAGTCTGATGCCTATTTATAGGCTTTTACAAAAAGATCATTTCTAAGAAATAACTGATATGGTACTAAACACCCACATAAAAAAGACAACTACTAAAATAAACTGCTAAGGCATAAGAAAACACTAGCAACTAGCGTGATGTCTGTTGTAACAAATCGGCGCTATGACACCAATTGTTACTTCTAGGATCAACGTTTACGGAACTTGGCAATATGATGATACTTGTAAAAGAAAAACTATTGTAAAATAAATTAGCAATACCTAAATAAAAGAGTAATAAAAATAACACGAGGATTTAATGTGGTTTGGCCCAAACTTGACCTTCATCCATGAGGAGAGAACTTGAGAGATCTTTATTAGGGCATGTTTGTTTCGCCACAAAACGCAAGTCGTAAAACTTCTTTTCCATTTTCCGTTGTTTGTTTCGCTGAAAAACAAGTTGCAAAATGCAACTCTTCTTTTCACACTTACAGTTGCTACAGTTAAATTTGTGGTCATGTAAATCTCACTTTTACACTCATATTTTCCCACTTGCAGTTGCTACAGTTAATTTTGTGGTCATGTAACTCTCACTTTTAGTACACTTATAGTTCAAAACAGTTACTTGATAATCAATATATAATTTAATATTATTAAATATTTAATATTTTAAATAGTGTACAATTTCTTATTTAATTATTTTATATTTTTAATCTTTAATTTTTTTGTTGTTTTTAATATTGTTTTAATATTTAATATTTTACTATTTTAATTTAATATTTTTTTTAATATTTTATTTAATACTTTATTATTTTATTAATACTTATTCCATTTTTATTACTTTATTTAGAGTTAATATTTTATTAATATAACAATATTATACTTTAATATAAAATTACTATATATTTAATTATTTATTTTTTAATATAAAAAATTACTTTATTAATATCATAATATATTTTATTAGTATATTAATATTTTATTATGTTAATATTGTAATAATAATTCAGTATAATAATACTATAATGATAATTTATTATTAAATTATAATTATATTTTACTTTGTTAATTTTATATTTCTACAATAATATTATAATAAAATTTATATTATAATAATTTTCAAGTATTTTTAATATTATAATAGTATAACTATATTTTATTATTGTTGTAAGATTTTTTAATATTTTTATTTTATTAGTATTCTTAAAATTTTATTAATTTTCTTTAGGTTTTCTTAAAATTTTATATTATTTATTTAGTTAATATTTTAGTAATATTTTACTATTTATACTAATATTTTATTAATATTATTGTTATAAATAAAATATTAAGATTATTAATTTTTATCTCAAATTTATTAATACAATTTAATTTGCAATAGTAGATTTAATTTAATAGTATTTATAATATTTAAATCACTGTTACAGTTAATTTTGTGGTCAACTTTTCCACTTACACTTTTACATTACCAACTAAACAGCGTAAAACACAATATACTTTACCATTTACACTTTCACTTTGGGGCTGTTTGGTTGCAAAGAAGTGGGCGGAAGTAAGGAAGTAGGGAAGTATAAATGCTCACTTCCCCATCCATCCAAACACCGGAAAAGGAAAATAAGAAAACCATTTTTCCTTTTCTCTTTTCTCTTTTACACAATCATTTCCTCACTTCCAGAGTGCTACAGTTAATTTTGTGGTCATGTAAATCTCATTTGTAATAAGTTATAGTACAAAACAGTTAATTTTTTGATCATGTAAATCTCACTTGCATTCTAATTATAGTCTATTTTTTATTTTTCATAATTAATTTATATTTTAATATTATTTTACGGTCAACTTTGTGGTCAACTTTTCCAATTCCACTTTCACATTACCATCCAAACACCGGAAAAGACAAAACATTTTCCAAACAACACTTCCCAACAACATCCAAACACCGGAAAACTTACTAACCAATTCCCAAGTTCCAAAAGTAATTATTACCACTTCCTCAATTCCTCACTTCCTTACTTCCACCCTTAACCAAACAGGCCCTTTATCAATCAAACACCGTAAAACACAATATACTTTTTCATTTACACTTCACTTTATCAACCAAACACCGTAAAACACTATATTTTCTCTGCTACAGTTCACTTTTTCCATTCTCATTTTACGACTTACGACTTGCGACGTTTTGCAACGAAACAAACAGACCCTTAATAAACATGATACAAAGAAATCTAACCTTCTCTAGATCCAACAAGAGTATTCATCTTCCCTTGAATCTAGACTTGGATTACAAGAATTTTCTTTTTATACACTTTCACCTTGCTCCTCTTTTTCTTGGCTTCTTATGATCTTCTTTGCTTGAGATTTTCTTCTTGTTTAAAACAATTACTATGTTGTGATACAACTTTTATTTATAGAATTTTACAAAACAAGTCTTATTTGGACTATGAGATGATCTTGACCGTTGGATACTTGAAGAATCATGATCAATCCTATTAGGAGTTGATTTTCTTGATCTAAAAGAATTCTAAACCCTTTAATCTTTAGAAACAAGACTTCATTGAATAAGAATTGAATCCTATTCGTACTCCACCAAAAAAGAAAACCTACGCCTGAAAAAAAAATAATTCTGCTTCAGAAACGTCTCGATTAGTCAACTTATCATGGAGAATTAATCAACTTATTATGGGAATTAGTCGACTAATCCCTGCTATTAGTCGACTTATAATCTATATAGTCGACTACTGTATAATACTTCATCTCTGTTTCTACCTCTGTTTTTACCCAGAGGACTATATAGTCGACTGGTCTTGTGCATTAGTCGACTTATACAACTTATAAGTTGACTAATCCGCACCAAATTGGTTTGCTTTTTCTTCTTCAAGTCATCGTCTTCTCCAACTCGATTGGATCTTCTAAAACTATCATTTCCTCTTGAAAACAAAACAAAATCCTAATAATCTCCACCTTAACTTGCTTTTCAAGCTTTTAGTAAAACACCTTGAGATGTTGAATTATGATCTTGATTCTTTCCTTGGTTGTAACCGTACGGTGAAGTCTTTAACTTTTGCCTCTTCTCCCCGGCGGCTTTGGCGGATTTACCGCCATAATTTGGGCCATCTCAGGCCTTATCTGAATGTACTTTTTCTCCTTTCCACAACACTTTGACCCGATGCACGTCCCGCTGCAGTCTTCTTTGAAGCTCCAACTCGCGATGAGCTCCCTTCCAAGCTTATCCCTGAAACTTCACCTCGAACTGGGTTTTCTTCTTTCAGCTTGTATAACCCTCTACTTCTCTCCTTTTAGGATTATCTTGTCTCTTTGGCTAATTGTGACGATGCCTTGTTACACTTGGATCTAGCATTCTTCTTCGTCAAGCACTCTTATTAGATTATACCACGCCTCCAGGATATACCGGACCGCCTTGAGAGCATGCACTGTCCCATTTCTTTCTGTAACCTTGACTCTCCCAGTGCCGATGGCCTCGCAAGCCGAGCCATCCATCATCTTGACAATCCCTTCCTCCTTTGCAACCAAGGAATTGAACAGCTCTTTTTGGGAACATACATGTACTGTACTACCCAAATCAAATATCCAACTTTACCTTGAGAAGTGTTGCCTTCAACATAAGAAGCCATTAATATTTCGGTGTCTGACACACCACTTGCTACGTATGCCTTCACAGCTACCCCTTCTTCGTCAACCACTCTTGTCGATGCTTACAGTCATTTTTCCAATGATCTTCCCTATGACAAAAGTGGCATGCCTTCAACAAGCCAAAACTTTTCTTTTCTTCTCCTCTTCCATTCCTTCCGGTGACCACCCAAACCGATCCTATCTGCTTCTCTTGATTTGGCTTTTTCATAATCTCATTAGATAAGAGAGTTGACATGACCTCCAGGATTAGAGTTTCCTTACCGTAGAGTATAGAGGTGACGATGTGATTGTATAACTGTGAAAGCGAACTAAGAAGTATCAATACCTTATCCTCCTCGTCAATCTTAACATCAACAGCTAGAAGCTCATTGATGACCTTGTTGAAGAAGTTTAAATGCTCCAACACCATTGTCCCTTCATTCATGCGTAACACATATAATTGTTTATTGAGATACAGCTTACAGAAAAGGTTTTACATCATATATAATGTTTCTAACCTTGACCACAATCTCGTGACCATTTCTTCATCCATCCTCGTCTGCGAAACAGTCAGATCATACTTACCACCTTTAGATTCATCTCCTCCCAATTCTCATCTAACATGCTTGTAGATTTTGCTGACTTTCCCTGCAAGGCTTTATGAAGACCCTGTTGCACTAGCAACATTTTCACCTCTTTTGTCATAAACCAAAATTTTCTTTGCTATTGAGCTACTCGATCTCGAACTTTGTCATAAAACTTTCTATCTTTGACATATCGTCATTCGTCAACTTTTAACTCTGATACCAATTGTTGTAACAAATCGACGCTATGACACTAATTGTTACTCCCGGAATCGGCATTTGCGGAACTTGACAATATAATAATACTTGTAAAAGAAAAACTGTTGTAAAACAAACTAGTAATATCTAGACAAAAGAGAATAAAAATAACACGATGATTTAGCATGGTTCAGCCCAATTGGCTTACATCTATGGGGAGAAAACTTGAGAGAGTTTTATTAATAAACTTGATACAAAGAGATCTAAGCTTTCTTTTGGTTCTACAAGAGTATTCAACTTCCCTTGAATCTAGTGAAATCACCTAGAGGGGGGGTGAATAGGTGATATGCTAATCTATAAACTAAATGCGCTAAATGCGGAAGCTTAAAAACTAATTTTGCAACACACTTAGTACAACTCACAAGTGTAGCCGAATTCCCTATGAAGGGCTCTGGACTAACTCCTCTTGATTCCCCTAGATAAGGGTTGAGGTGCTATATGAAGCTCTTGTGGTTAAGTACAAGTGAGGCACACACAAACAAGCCAAGCATATAAGGATGATAAGCAATATGAAATAATGCAAGGCACAACTCAAGCAATATGAATGATATGAAAGATGCAATGCTCAACACAAATATAAAGAGAGAGAGTTTAGAGATAATGGATCAAACGCAAAGACAAAGATGTGTTTCGAGGTTCGAGCCCCTAGCTTTACGTCCCCGCCTTCACCGAGAAGAATTTCTAATCCACTAAGGAGTACCGAACTCCTCTCTCAACCTCTTACAATGCCACCGAGGCAATACAACCACAGTCCACCTCTACCGAAGAGGGATAAGGCTCGTAGCCAATACAATCACAATCACCTCTACCGAAGAGGGATCCAAACACCACTCCGATCAACCTCTATCAAAGAGGCATACACAAATAAAGGAGGGTTTACAACTAGTGGTTTTTTTCAACCACAAACAATCTCTCTTTTTCTTCTTTTCCACAAAACAAAGATCCTAATAGATTAGGATAGAAGATATAGCTCAAGTGTGGAAAAACTAGAGTTTTGAAAACAAAAACTCAAAGAAAAATACTTGGGAAAACTCTTGGTAAAAGATATAAATGAAGAACAAACCAAATCTCCCAAAATTCTATTTTCTTTGATTTTTCAAAAACTCTAAAACAAATCAAGATGATCTTTTTAAGCTCTAAACACTTTTGAAAACTTGTTTTAAAACACTGGAGATATCAGAAAATTTTGGCTCAAAAATTCTTAGTTAAAACCATGAAGAAATGGGGTATTTATAATCCCAACAGAAAACTAGCCGTTAGGCTGATTTGGCAGCCTGACAGGCCTGCGGTCGACCGGCCCGGTCGACCGCCAACGGTCATATTTATGACCGTTGGGCAAACCCGGTCGACCGCCCAGATACAGAGAGCAAAGCTCTCTGGTCCGGTCGCCGGCCGGCCCTGTGTCTGCCAGACGTGCACAAGGCTGTGCACGTCGGTCGACCGCAACGGTCGACTGGCCCATGGTTCGGTCGACCGTCCTGGCTTGTCAGCACAGTTCTGGGTCAGAACCTGGGTTAGAAAAACGTGTTAAAATATTTCTAAAAAATCTTTTATCTTTTCTAAAAATCCCCAAAAATAGTTTAACATTTTGCATTGATATATAAACATGTGATAAAAATTTCAACTCAAATATCAAGCATATGAAACCATTTTTGTATTTTAACATATTTACCAAAAACCAAAACTTGTATTTTATCAAACTTGGGTTTTTCAATAGGAAATCTGATTTTTCCTAAAACACATGAATAGACAAATCAAAATAAGTTTGTTTAAAATATGAAGCATGTATGTATATTGAACACATCTAATATACATAAAAACCATTTAAACTTGTTTTGATCTACTATTCATGAAAATCAAATCCAAAACATAAATCTTGTGTGTGTTGTGCACTTGAGCATATCAACTATTCTTATCTTTACACATGGATCTAAACACACTAAACTAAGATACCTAAGTCTTCTTGACGATCTTCATCTTCAAGTCGACTCGGTCCAAACACCCATCCACCGAGCTTGACTCCAACGAGTGCTAAACAAGATCTTGATGCTCGAGCTCTGGAAACAACATGTGAAAGCTTCGGATCACGGTGTTTTGGAGCAATCACCAACTAATATCTTGTTATATGATCTGAAACTAAAATCACAAGATTATTAGTAAACATAACTACATGAGTTAATCATCATTAAAACTAGAGAGGAAGGCCTCTGGCCAACAATCTCCCCCTTTTTGATGATGACAAAACTCATGGAGTTATATATGCATGGATTAAAGTTAAGCTTCAAGAAGCTCCCCCTTAACTCATGCATAAACAAATAAACATAAATATGCAATGAATACCAATGAAATTATAAACATGAAACATGCATAGGTATGCATAAACAATAACGGTTCTAGATACCAATGAAATTTTCCAATGAAATTTTCAAAAACAATAACATGTTCTAGATACCAATTAAACTTAATATATGCAAAACCATAAATATGCATATAAAACTCAAACTCAAAATCTTTCTCCCCCTTTTTGTCAATTATCAACAAAGGGGTAAAAACTAAAACAATAAATTTTTCTCTCCATTTTGTTTGAAACAAAGAATCAACAAAAGGGTATAAACCAAAAAAAATGTTCTCCCCTTTTTGTCTAAAACAAAAACAAAGTCAATAAGGGGTGACTTAAAAATGATACCAATTAAAAAATATGACAATGAAATGCCTCTTGATATCAATTTTAAAAAAATATGAAAACAACATCTTGATACCAATTGAAATAAATGTTCATTTTAAACATATGATATCAATTGAAATTATTATTTTCTATCATAAAGTAAGGGAGTGGAAATACAAATACCAATTGAAATATGAAAATCGAATTTTCTCCCCCTTTATGAAATACAAACTAAACACATGCATAAGCTTGTAATAAGATACCAATTGAAATCTAAATCAATTGAAACAAAGTTGAAGTTCAAGCCTTAGCATAAATAAACAAGATATATATGTATGAAAAAAAAGTTAATACCAATCGAAATTGATATTATTAGAATTGAAGCATACATACATACAAACATATATGAGTATACAAGAAGATCAAAATTGATACCAATTGAAAGAATTCAATGATACCAATTGAAACAACAATAATAGCAAGGTATACATCATATAACTATCCACCCAATCATGTTCAAGTTTAAAATGATTTTCATTATAAAGCATACATGAGCATGATCGCCCATCCATCCTCCCGTGGACGGTAGGAGTTTTCAAAAATAGATTTGAAAATTATTGTATGTTTGAAAACATCTACCATAACGAGAATACGAACTAGTTAAATGGAAAAACTTGTTAACTAGCACGAAATCCTTCAAGCAAGGAATAAAACAAAATAGTTTTTCATGAAACATGAAATCCACATGATAATCAACACTCTAAGCCAATTAAGCATAAATATGACTCATGAAAACAAAACATGAGTAAACAATAAATGTGAGTGTACAAATAAGATGTGAAGATCACAATCATGAAAGATAGACATGAAGCTCAATATTCCTTGAAACAAGAAAACATGAAAACTTATTTAATCTTCAAGGTATATGTATGTCTTATACAAACTAAAGTATACATACATATCCAAACACAACGAGTCCACAAAGATATATGCATGAAAGCACGTGGCTCAAAAGGATATACATGTATATCAAATAGTTTGGACAAGATAGACATATACATGAAGTTAAACATAAACACAAAAACATGAAAACATGAATAACTAAATTTTTATTAAAACAAATTTCATTTCAAGGTATATGTATGATTTGTCAACACAAGAAGTATACATACATATCCCCAAACACAATTGAGTCCATAAATAAAGATTTGCATGAAAAGCAAATGACTCAAGGGTATACATGTATATCTTAAAGTTTGGCAAAATAAGCATATACATGAAATGAAAACTCATACACATAAAACAAATCCAAAAATAGGAATACAAGTTTAAAATGTATGAATCATCAAAACTACACTATACTAGCACATCTAATGGGAACAAATAAGCATTCAAGCACAAACATATATAGATTTATTTGTGACCCACTATATGCACAAGTATATACCTAGTTTTAATAAAAACTAACATTTAAACATATATTCAAAACATGAAGCATAAAACAAGATATAAATCAACATGATAAACATAAACATGATTATTATGTGAATCCACGTGTTATTAGAGCTAAGATAAACATGATAGCTAAACAAAGGTGAGAACACAAAAATAATAGTCCATATTAAACATGGGTGTCTCAAAAGGCTATACATGCATGTCAAAGGTCTAATAATCATGGCATTTTCATAATAATCTAAAAACATCAAACATGCTAATAATGAATAAAATGAAAAGCATGTAAACAATAATTAGGAGTTAGGAATCGTTACCAAAACCTAGAAGGCAACTTTCCTTGTCTCCAAAACATGGTGGTCCTCTCCACCAAACTTCCCTTGAAAGTGATGCATCCAATTGGTTCGCTTTAAGCACGGAACGCATCCACTCCAAGGTACGGCTACTCTCACGTCATGTGAGAGCCCACACCTACATCAAACATAAGAGGGGTGGTCTTTGGTACCCATAATCTTTTGGGTCCATGGGGGTTAGTCCCTTCTCTAACCCAAACAAAATTCTTTGCTAAATTACAATCATGTATACGATCAAAGCAAAATTTAGCAAGGTGGCCCTTACGTCCACAATGTGTACAAGTGTACACATGAGCATACATAGTGTGATGGTGTCCATGAGGAGCATGTGTATGCCGTGAAAGGTGTGCATGCATAATAGGAACTTGTTTCTTCGAAACAAGGATTCCATCCGTGTATGGCTCTTGGCACATTAGCTCAAGGTGGAGCCCAAACAATCCATTCTCTTCTTTACAAACAAAAATCATCATTAATCCTAGAAGAAGAGGTGCATGCAATAGGTATGCAAGGTGAAGCTACACTAGCATGGCAAACATGTGAAGACAAATCATTTTTTAAAGATTTATTTTTCTTTAAACAAATTTCTAATTCTTTTGAGATAAAATCAATTTCATTTTTCAAAATATTGTTATCTCTTAAAATAGAATCTACTTTTGAAAATAAAACCTCATTATTTTTCAAAACATTATCACAATCATTTTTATTCTTTAAAAATCATTTTCTTTTAGTGCAAGTTCTAATTGAGATCTCAATGAATCCCTTTCATTATAGACCTCAACCTTCTCTTGCAAAAACTTGTCAAGCTTAGAAGACAATTTTTCATTTTCTTTATTTAAAGCACAAGTCTTCTTTTTCAACAAATTATATTTTTCTATTAATTTTTCACAAACTATTGATAGTTCTTCATTCAAAGCATGTGGATCAACAAAATCATTACATGAAGAACTAGCATTATCACTATCTAGTTGAAGTTCCGATTGTACCTCAAGGGAGTCATTCCCTTAGATCATATAGCATTGAGAATCGGATTCTCCACTAGACTCCTCCGGTTGGATTGGCAATTGAAGCTTGGAGGTGGTGGTGGTTGTCAACATGTTCCACACTGCAAATGCGGAATCAAAGTTAGAAGCAAGCAAAAGATATTCTTTAGATAATGTGCTTCTAATGGCCTCAAGGGCTTGTGCATTGGCCCCTATATGCTTGCTATCACTAAGGTAGGATTCCTTGGTAATGGCAAGGTGAACCTTATAACCTAGGGCTTGTAAGTAAACGGACATCTTAGCCTTCCAAACAACAATGTTGGAAGGGTCAAACATAGGTGGGGTCATGAAGTCCATGGATGTAAATTATATGTGTGCAAATAAACAAATGTGCAAATGCAAATGTAGATTAGCTAAACAAGGATCTCACTCCTAGGATGTTAAGCCTAAGTATCAGGAGCGTAGGCTCTGATACCAATTGAAATCACCTAGAGGGGGGTGAATAGGTGATATGCTAATCTATAAACTAAATGCGCTAAATGCGGAAGCTTAAAAACTAATTTGCAACACACTTAGTACAACTCACAAGTGTAGCCGAATTCCCCGTGAAGGGCTCTGGACTAACTCCTCTTGATTCCCCTAGATAAGGGTTGAGGTGCTATATGAAGCTCTTGTGGTTAAGTACAAGTGAGGCACACACAAACAAGCCAAGCATATAAGGATGATAAGCAATATGAAATAATGCAAGGCACAACTCAAGCAATATGAATGATATGAAAGATGCAATGCTCAACACAAATGTAAAGAGAGAGTTTAGAGATAATGGATCAAACGCAAACACAAAGATATGTTCCGAAGTTCGAGCCCTAGCTCTACGTCCCCGCCTTCACCGAGAAGGATTTCTAATCCACTAAGGAGTACCGAACTCCTCTCTCAACCTTACAATGCCACCGAGGCAATCAACCACAATCCACCTCTACCGAAGAGGGATAAGGCTCGTAGCCAATACAATCACAATCACCTCTACCGAAGAGGGATCCAAACACCACTCCGATCAACCTCTATCAAAGAGGGATACACAAATAAAGGAGAGTTTACAACTAGTGGTTTCTTTCAACCACAATCTCTCTTTTTCTTCTTTTCCACAAAACAAAGATCCTAATAGATTAGGATAGAAGATATAGCTCAAGTGTGAAAAAACTAGAGTTTTGAAAACAAAAACTCAAAGAAAAATACTTGGGAAAACTCTTGGTAAAAGATATAAATGAAGAACAAACTAAATCTCCCAAAATTCTATTTTCTTTGATTTTTCAAAAACTCTAAAACAAATCAAGATGATCTTTTTAAGCTCTAAACACTTTTGAAAACTTGTTTTAAAACACTGGAGATATCAGAAAATTTGGCTCAAAAATTCTTAGTTAAAACCATGAAGAAATGGGGTATTATAGCCCCAACAGAAAACTAGCCGTTAGGCTGATTTGGCAGCCTGACAGGCATGCGGTCGACCGGCCCGGTCGACCGCCAACGGTCATATTTATGACCGTTGGGCAAACCCGGTCGACCGCCCAGATACAGAGAGCAGACTCTCTGATCCGGTCGACCGCCCGGTCGACCGCCCAGATACAGAGAGCAAAGCTCTCTGGTCCGGTCGGCCGGCCGGCCCTGTGTCTGCCAGACGTGCACAAGGCTATGCACGTCGGTCGACCGCAACGGTCGACCGGCCCATGGTTCGGTCGACCGTTGCGGTCGACCGTCCTGTCTTGTCAGCACAGTTCTGGGTCAGAACCTGAGTTAGAAAAACATGTTAAAATATTTTTAAAAAATCTTTTATCTTTTCTAAAAATCCCCAAAAATAGTTTTAACATTTTGCATCGATATATAAACATGTGATAAAAATTTCAACTCAAATATCAAGCATATGAAACCATTTTTGTATTTTAACATATTTACCAAAAACCAAAACTTGTATTTTATCAAACTTGGGTTTTTCAATAGAAAATCTGATTTTTCCTAAAACACGTGAATAGACAAATCAAAATAAGTTTGTTTAAGATATGAAGCATGTATGTATATTGAACACATCTAATATGCATAAAAACCATTTAAACTTGTTTTGATCTACTATTCATGAAAACCAAATCCAAAACATAAATCTTGTGTGTGTTGTGCACTTGAGCATATCAACTATTCTTATCTTTACACATGGATCTAAACACACTAAACTAAGATACTTAAGTCTTCTTGACGATCTTCATCTTCAAGTCGACTCGGTCCAAACACCCATCCACCGAGCTTGACTCCAACGAGTGCTAAACAAGATCTTGATGCTCGGGCTCTGGAAACATGTGAAAGCTTCTGGATCACGGTGTTTTGGAGCAATCACCAACTAATATCTTGTTATATGATCTGAAACTAAAATCACAAGATTATTAGTAAACATAACTACATGAGTTAATCATCATCAAAACTAGAGAGGAAGGCCTCTGGGCCAACATCTAGACCTACATTACAAGAGTATATTTTCTCTCTATGTACCTTCATTTTGCTCCTCTCTTTCTTAATTTTCTTCTTGTTCAAGACAATTACAATGTTGAATTACAATCTTTATTTATAAGATTTTACAAAACAACTCCTATTTGGACTATGAAATGATCTTGGTCGTCGATGCTTAAAAAATCTTAATCAATCCTATTAGGAGTTGATCTCCTTGATCTAGAAAAATTCTAAATCCTTTAATCTTTAGAAACAAGCCTTCATTGAATAAGAATTGAATCATATTCGTAATCCACCAGGAAAGGAAACTTGCGCCTGAAAAAAAATTGATTCTGCTTCAGAAACACCTCGATTAGTCGACTTATCATGAGGATTAATCGACTAAACCCTGCCATTAGTCGACTTATAATCTATATAGTCGACTATTGTACAATGTTTTCTCTCTGTTTCTGTCTCTGTATCTGCCCAGTCGACTATATAGTCGATTGGTCTTGTGTATTAGTCGACTTATACAACTTATAAGTCAACTAATCCGCACCAACTTAGTTTGTTTCTTCTGCTTCAAGCCATCGTCTTCTCCAACTCGATTGGATCTTCTTAGACCATCATCTCCTCTTGAAAACAAGACAAAATCCTAACAATCCTCATCACCTAGTCTTAAATTAGCTTTTGAACAAGAACAAAATTTGATAATACCATGGAAGGTTTAGATATTATTTTCTCGAGTTTTTCTTTATAATTGTATCTATCAGATAAAACAAAGCGTACGACAGGATTCAAGGTTCTATAGCAGTGGGAGAGTAGAGGATAGAATATGCAGCAGTATATTATCACTAACTAAAACAAGATAGGATTGCAACAAATTTTTTAATAAAAAAATTAATAAATGTCAAAAGGCAGAACATATCAATTTTTTGTTCTAATAGTTCTTCATACCTTAAAAAGGACTTCTCCCAACCAGGTGTATGCTGCATCTTGGACCAGATATCTATCACTGGAAGTCCAGATTCTTTAGCGACTGCAATGCATGCCTTAGCATAAGCACCAGCTGCTTCATTGGTCCTCTCGGGCAGACCTGAAGTGTTGCCTCCGTAAGGATTCCTGCACGTAATAAAATTCTTGTGTATAAGCTTCTAAACAACAGCAGCAGCAACACTAAGCTTTTATCCCGAAAGTCAACTGATGCATAAAATGATTGAATAGCATGTCTCTGTAACATGCATATTTAATTTTTTGTAGCTGGAGCATTTGTAGATTCTAAGGATATATCACTAATTACTTAAAAGAGTCAGCAATCCCACACAAATTATGAACAACAGTAGTAGGAAAGGGAAGAAGTTGACATCCAAATGCACTTGAAGGCAAATGATATTAAGCTTAATCTTCACGTGCTGTATTGAGCTATTAAAGTTTTCTTTTTCTCAAACAAAAAAATGAATTACATGTGAATAAATCGAATCACAAGTACACAAAAGAAATTTCCTAAGATTATGATACACTGTGCTTTGAAAGGTAAAACGCATGAAGAAACTCTCACCAACTTGTCAAAAAAACTCTAGCCCCCAAGGTGCATCTGGGGGAGAACTATGAATGACTTTGATCGAAACACAATAATCCTTAACATAATGTCCACGGGTTGTCAAATACAAATGATTTTCCCAATGAGATATCAGTTGAGAAACATGAGATATCACTCCTTGGGAGCTCTTTCGCTCCCCCGTGGAAGTATCTGTTGTTTCTATCCAACCACAATGCCTTCATGGTAGCTTACATGTTCTCATGTTGCACGGTTCTCTTTTACACAGATGATCCAAAGGGCTTCAAGTTTAGTAGGTATTAGGGAGTCTCCGAAGGCCCACGTTAAAACCCACATGCAAATTATGGTATTTCACAGGCAGTATAAGAAGTGGTCCCTGGTCTACAACAGGGCATCACATAGTCCACACGCTCGTGAATGTATTGTTGGCACCTAAGAAGATTATTCCTACTAATAACTTGGTGCTACCTTCATCCCCAAACTGTATTTTACCATGATAGTTGACTCTCTCCAAAGTTAAGCCACCTATGAGTGGACTTAACTGAGCAATCACCTACTTTCTCCCACAACCAAACTCGTCAGTCAAGACCCCTGTCTGTACTAATTTGCAGAAATGACTTGGCTCATTAAATCTTGCTAACAAGGATCATCAGGAGGTGTTCCAAAGCTACAGTCCAGGTGAACACTCTTCCACTATCCAGCCGCTAGTAATTGTGATTATGCCGACACGTCAAAAAGGTCTAGGAACAAGTCTTGTAGGGGTGACTAGAGCCTCTGCAGTCCAACCAGAATCTAGTAGAAAATCCATCCCAAGGTGGACTCACATGCTTTGTTGACCAATGGCATTTGTTTTGCAAACCCCTTCCAAAACCATGATCTCTATGATTGATGTGAGATCCAGCTCCAGCTCGGTACATCTCCAGCAAGTGTAGGAAAAAATAAGATCTCACTATCCTTCCCTGTTGGGATGGTAATTTCCACCACCACTTGCTGAGAAGCACAAGGTTTGTGCCAGGTCCCCCAGTCGTCTTCTCTTAAATACTTACCTCAATTAACAAGGTGAAAGCCCTTTCCATTAAGGTAAGTTCACCTCTATAGGAACCTCTTCCACAAGCAACCAATTCCACTAATGACCCATGCGAGGAGATGAAACAAGACCTATAATGTGCCCATAGATGTGATAAGACTACACTAATAGAGTAATTTGATAACTTACTAGTCACTTCCCTTTATTAATGATTGGAAACCACATGTTTCCTATGTCCCTGGCCTGATTGAGAGGCCAAGGTAAGTAAGTGGGAAGCTCTTCACCTGGCAGTTAAGCATCATTGAAGGGAAGCCCTCTCCCCCATGCAAGAGCATATTTGCACATCACTCTTCAAATCTCCTTTCCTTATAGGGTGTCTTATACACACTATCATTCCATCAACTTAAAAACTTTATAAAAGTCTAGCTTCTATAATTAACTCTTCAAATTCATTTTATGATAGTGATGAGCAATCTCCTTGCAAAGGCAACCTGTTTGAAACATTATGATCTTTGATGAAGCACGTTTCCCACCTACCTATTAGTTGACCATATCCTTAGCCAGGCCATTAACAAGGACCTTGGTTATGATCTTTGCGGAGCAATTTAATAGGCTAATGAGATAGTAGTCACCCATTGTCAACAACTCTCTCTTGGAAACTAGGACCCTGAATAATTTAGCCTTCCTAGCTTGACGTTTCCCTCATAAAATTCCTCATAAAATTACTCTATAAGGGCCATTCGTGTTTGAGGGTCTCTCTCTCTCTCTCTCTCTCTCTCTCTCTCTCTCTCTCTCTCTCTCTCTCTCTGGGGAGGGGGGGCGTGTTTGTTCGTTCTTTATATAAGCATTACACCTTGTTCCGACTCGCACATGACAACTCAACATGACACCTTGTGTCCACTAACACAGTAACACAACTCGTGACAACTCATATCTCCTACCACCATTATATCACTCTTAACGATATCCCAAATTCCCAACATGACCTATTAAACATCAATGGGATACCATCCAAGCCAGGGGATTTGTCACTCATTATTCATAATTAATCATCAAAATGATCACTATATTATATTTTTTTCACCTTTTATAATTCTATATATTTCAACATTTTTCTTCACTTTTTTATTTTGTCTGAATTTTTACTTGTCAGCTCTGCAGCCTTGGGCAAATAAGCTGTCACATATGCATGGTACTTATGGGGCTATATTTCACACCTGAAAGCTTGATTAGATTAAACAATAAAAAACAAATTTTCCTTATAGAAGTTGTACAGGTTACCAGTTCACAGCAATCCTTTAATTGAAAAAGGCATTCTCTCTTCTTGGTTTGTTTGTCAAGTATAGATGGGGAGGCAAGCAGAATAACTTACATGCTTAGTTGGCTTTGAAAGAACCTGCAGGCAAACTATTCATTTTTAGATAATATCACGGTGAACCCGTTCTTATCTTTTCTCCGCCCTATGACAAGATTCCTTTATTTTCTTTGTCACTTGCAGTCTTGCACTCCACGGTTCGAAGAATCGGCCAAGTCGGATACGACTCGGCCAAGTCGTATCCATCTCGGCACCCGCCGAGACGAGTCTGAGACCCGATTCGAAAGATCCACTCAGAAACAACCGAATCGGTCTTGACTCGGAGTTGACTCGGGCGAATCACGATACGACTCAAACTGACGCAGCCAATTCGGCCGAGTCAGCTCCGAGTCAAGGCCGATTCGATTAAAAAAAACCCCAAACTTACTTGGGATTTAAGGCTCCCCCGCCATCTCAGTTTACCCGCTTGCCGTCGTCGCCTGCTCCGCCCGATCTCTCCCTCACCTTCGCCGCCTACTCCTGCCCACCGCTGCCGAGGGGGGGGAGAGAGAGAGAGAGGAGACGAGAGAGAGGGAGGGAGAGGGAGACGAGGGAGAGGAAGAGGAAGAGAGACGAGAGGGGGAGGAGGAAGGGGGGAGAGAGAGAGAGAGAGGTAGGAAGTAGAGAGAAGGGAGACGGAGAGAGACGAGAGAAAGGGAGATAGAGCCAGAGGGAGGGAGAGATTGGGTGATCTCACTCGATCTCAATCACCCGATCTCTCTCCTTTATCCTTTTCTTTTTTTGTTTTTTTTTTATTTTTGAGTTTTTTATATTTACCCTCTCAAATCTTTTATATTTCTGAATTTACTCTCAAATCATCATATTTTCCCAATTACCTCCTCAAAACAAATTTGTTTTGGACGTGTGATACATGATTTTTATGTCTACATTTTTTTACGATTTGTCGTAATTTTTTGAGCTTTCTATATAGTGTTTTTCGCGTATCATCCGAGTCCGATCCGAGTCGCCGAGACCGATCCGTCTCGGTGCCGGCCGAGTCGACGACCAAGACCGCGACTTTGAACCATGTTGCACTCTCCACAAGTGTCTTCTACATGGGCAGAATTGCAGTTGTGGTACCCTTGTTTCTCATTGTTTCCTACAAATGATTTTTAACAGTTATCTCCTTGTTGTTCAACTTAACTTCAGTAGATAATGTCTCATCCTTAATTCATCTTCCTCTTTAAGTTTATATAAACATGGTTCTCTATCTAATCCAAATTTTGGTTTTTTTTTTTTCCTTCTCTTTCTTTTGTATTATTTTTCCCTATCCCCTTTCTCCTCCCAAACCATTTTCTATCTTTGGTTTTATTCAATCTTCAAAATTACTTGCAGGTTCTTGTTTTAACCTCATAATCCTATGGCTTCCTTTGATTTTCCCTGCACATTTTCTGTGCTTGATGAGCTTCTTTCCCTTGTGTTCTCCATCTCATGTCTGCATTCCAGCACCTTCAGGGTCAGGTTTCCCTCGTTACTGTGTCACAAATTGGTGTTTCCACTCATGCCATCTAAGCAATTCACTCCTTTCAACACAACTTCATTTTCCTAAACAATAAATTTTTTCCATTAACCTAGTATTACTATCATAAGGGGATTTAGTTTTCTAACTGCCAGTCAGTCAAAGCAGAGGAACAAGTGAAATTCAGAAAACGTTGCATCTCCCACAGTCGAGAACCTCAAGTACTGCAAAAAAAAAAAAAAAAAAACTAAATCCCTTTCCTCAAGGTCCTGTGAATTTCATCATCTGAAAAAGGTCTACAATGTTAAGAATTAGGAAATGGCGCAATGGTCTGATGAAACAATGGATAAGCTATCATGTTTCGTTGCACATGAGCAGCATTGCAGCAGTAGCACAAGGAGACTATTTATGTTCATGGAGGAAATGTAAGAACCTCTTCTCTTAAATTATGGCTGAAGGTACTTCTTGAAGGTCGAAATATAGAATCACCTCTGCTTAAAGTGCAAAGTGGAAGAAACATCTATAGTCAGAAACATCTGATTGATACTGAGAATATGGCAATGTCTGAATAAAAGTATCTTATTTGCATGCTGAGCCAATAAAAACAAGCATAAGTAGTTTTTTGTGTAATTGCGCAATAAAAATGTATTGCATTAAAATGTTGCCGAGACTGCATGTAAAGTGCCTCTGATGGTGCCAGTTATATTTTCTTTAAAGGAAGCATTCTTATGTCCAACTAAAAGCACAATCGTGGATTCTAAACACCAACGATATCTCTTGGATAGAGTTTATTATTGCAACAGGGGCAAAGAATTCTCCACATCAGATTGTACTCCTAGGGGTAGGCATAAATAGAGGCAGTAGAAAGAAGGATATGGTATTTTTGGAGTTAAAAAAGAATATGATATTTGGTATTTTTAAGGTATCCCTTAACAGAGCCAGACATAGAAAAGGATTCATGTAACCGACCCCACATATATGGCACAAATGTTGTATTGTTGTTGTTGGCGGTGAGTCATATCAATATGGACAATTTAGTGACTTGAGAGACAGGATAAAACCAAAATAATCCCTCAATTCATCCATTTTTTCATTGCCGTGAAATGATCACTGATGAAGCATTGTTGGATGTCATGAAAAAGTAGGGGCAAAAAATGTATTAGAACCATATTGAAAGCTCTTAATGTCATCTCCAAGAACTCTCTAAGGTCTTTCTATAATTTAAAAATTGACTCCGTGAGTATAATATAGCCGTAGCCCAAGAGATAAGGTCTAAGCGCTAAAATCAGCACCGTCTTCAAGACAGAAATGATAGGCATCTGAGAGAAGACTGTCATACACAAGATAAAAATAAAAACTGCAGAGGAAAGATTTTGGACATAGTATGTGCGCGTGCATCTGTAGAAGTTTGACAAAACAAGAACTCAAAACAAAAGATACCTTAGCTTTGAACAATTATATCACTATATCTTTTGTTAGAGGATAAAGAGGATTGTCCCAATGGATCATAAAAGAGAGAACTAAATAGTTCTCTTCAAACCAAAAATTTAATGGAAAGGAATCACGCCATAAGATTCCCACAGATGGAATGAATAAAACTCGCATACTTCAAAATATTATTGAACTTTAATTTGGCAATCAAGCAATCACACTATGTAAATTCATTAAATATAAATTTATTTTATTAGTTAGATAGGAACATATACATACAACTATTTAGAGTCATGCAAGCAAATGGTAAAAGGGTGATTAACTAATCAGATAGTATGCACTGCACAAGTAAATGATAACAAACAATAGACCATAGGAATAGACCATAGGAATTGCAGAGCACTTGATTTTCAAAAAGGAATAATCAGAGGAGAGGAGAAAGGACGTGAAGCTTTGCATGAATTACAAACAAAAATTTTCAAAATACACTTAACAGTCAGTGACTCCTTCCAAGTTGTGAAGAATGATATGGAGAAATTGGTTTAGTGTCAATGTTCAGTTGTATGTCGAATCAATTAGAGAAAATTGTTCCTTGGACCTGGCTATCATAGTTACACTATTTTCCAAGTCTAATCATTTTTCTACTGGCCACGTGTCCATGATCTATAACCCAATTAAATTGGCTCAAATTCAGATCTAACCCCGTTACTTTCAGGTCAAACGTAGCTCAAATGTCAACTAGTCAATCCAATCCTTTGGCATCTCTAAGCATCAAATAAGATTCTTTAATATACTTTCACATAATTAATTGCCAAACCATCCATCATAGCTTACGCAACCCGACAATATGGATTATCATAATGCAAACCTACTCATTAAAGTGGCTGATCAATACCCCCAAGCAGAAGGGGGCAACAATGTAGGCCCATTAAATAGAGCAAAAAAGATTTTCGTTGCAAATATCTTGTAGGATAGTGGCAAGAGAAAAGCTACATGTCACTATCTTGCATGCGTAACTCCTCTACCAAATTTCCTAAACAATTCAAAATTTAAAAGGCATTACGTAATTAACATCCCAAATATACCAAATTAGCTCTACAATAAGCAATAAATCTTACTTTATCCGTCCATCTTCGTCTACTGGAGGTGGCGTGATGAGAACCACAACAGTGCCCGGCCACATTTCCTGAAAGCAAGCCAAAAACATAACCCCGGTTTTGGCCGACAAAAAGGAATTGAATGTGTTGCATGATAAAAGGGATAATTCTACTTCCTAATATTACTGTAGATTCTAGAAAATAATGATGCTCTACGCAATGTAACATGCTAATCATCAGCACGACACTGAGCCCACTTGGGGGCAATGATCGCGATGATGCCAACTTTGTTGCATGCAGGTTCAATGAAATCATACAACCCACCACAACACAATTAGGTGGGACCCACTAGAAATTTCTAGAGACGGGAGAGAGATTGCCTTGAAGGAAGAGCAGATGGCCCGGAGATTCCTGCCGTACTCGTCGATCGGCACGTGCTGGTACCAGCTGCTCCGGTCGGCGAGGGACGCGTCGTTGGCCCCGAAGAACACGGTCACCGCCCGCGGCGGCGGCGCCCCGGAGGCGGCCACGCCGTCCATCGCCTCGTCCATCACCCGCAGGGCCCACCGAGTGTTGTACCCGCTGTACCCTCTCAGCACCACATCCGCCTACAGGAGGAGGGAAAAAAAGCGATAAGCTCACCGGAAGAGATAAGAAGAGGAGAAGGGCGGCGAGGTTACCGACCGATCGGGAGAAGTGGTGGGCGAGGTCGGCGGCCCAGCCACCGGTGCCGAAGGCCCCCTCCGTGATGGAGTCGCCGAAGAGGACGATCTTGGGCCGCATCTTTGAAAATTTAATTTTTCCCTTTTTTTTTTTTTTTTGATACTGATACTGTGCGGGGGGATGATTCTTTCGAGATCTGAGGGGCCAAATGCGGGGGAAGAGAGAGAGAGAGATTTGGCGCCGCTCGTTTTGGCCACTGTCTGCGTGCCAAAATCCTATATTTTTTAATCGTGTGAGAGCGTGTGGAGAGCGAGTGAGAGTGCGGGAATCCCACACGCTCGCTGCTTTGGGATTTGCTCCATTTGCTAATAGCTCTGTTCTCTCTGCACGTGTCTGGCCCAACAAGTGGCGGTGCGGCGGTGATCGTCTTCTTTGTTTGCCTCTACAGTGGCACACAGAAATAAACAAACAACCCCGGTCAGATTTCATTCTAGTGTTGAGGCACCTTGAAGGATAATTTCGTGTCGGAAAAACACTCAAATCTACAGGCAATTATAAGAAAAAAAAATTGAATTTAATTGACAATTAAAATTAATATTAAAAATAAAAATACAATGATCCTATATAGGCAATAAAAAAAATATTCTAATTAAAAAACCTAATTAAATAAAAAATAAATAAAATTAATCGGAATTCAAACCAGACTAAAAAACTAAATCCTGCACATACTCGAATACTGCCGATACGCCCAGAGCTGTCGACAACAAAGTAGACCTGTCACCAGATTGTGTAGTTCCAACTGTAGGATAGGCTCTGCCGAAGTCTGTTTGTCAGCAGCAAAAAGAACATGTCAATAACTAAAATTGTTTTCTACTTTGCCTTCCTACATCTCTCTGTCTTGATTTTGTGACTCATTTATTTAAATACCCATTTGGTCTTCAAACATCCCCATTTTTCATCCAATGGTGAGTAGTGTTAAAATGTCTTTAAATGAATAAATCAGGTCATCTTCTTAGACTTTTTCTCAAAATCGATTAGCCACTTTATGAAATTTCTAGCCACCCTAAAAATCATCAATAGCCATCTTATAAAGATCACAGCCACCCTATGGAGATCTTAGCCACCTTGATGAAATCAGTAGGGTCACTTTATAATTTTGACGTATATGTGGGGTAAAGCGATGAAAGGGTTTAGAAGTTTTGTTTTAAATAGACATCACATTGCATGAGACTTGAAGGCAA
This sequence comes from Agave tequilana, assembly GCA_038442645.1. NCBI lineage: Eukaryota > Viridiplantae > Streptophyta > Magnoliopsida > Asparagales > Asparagaceae > Agave > Agave tequilana. Next base: position 92,989 of record JAVJIF010010241.1, read on the forward strand.
GTGAGAAAGAGAGAGTTGCTACATATTGTAACCTCTCCTTTCTCTTGCCATTTATTTTCTTTCTATTAAGCTCCAGTGAGTTGGGTTTCATTGGGCTTGGGTGAGTAAGATTAGAGTTGTAATCTCTTGTATTCTCCCCTTTGATTAGTGGATTCCTCTTGTTGACTTTTCCGTGGACGTAGGTCACATTGACCGAACCACGTTAAATACTGGTGTGCTATCATCTTTGTTTTCTATTAGTTTATATTGTTATATGTTTTATCTCTTTTTATACTTGCCATCTCTTGCATTAGAAGCCTACTGTTACAACAAACTAGTATCAGAGGTAGTGTTATTTCTTGTGGTTTCGAGATGGCTTCGGCAAAGTACAAAGTAGAGAAATTCGATGGGAGAAATATCTTCAGTTTGTGGAGAGTCAAAATGTAACGCCCCGATCCCAGGATACGGGGACGTTATGGCGACGTACGTACGCGAGGTGAAAACACGCTCACGAGTACGTTAAGCCTCAATACAGTACATAATCTCCATAAATACCTGGGGTCCAGCATGATATAAGTACAAGAATACCTGCAGTAGAGGGTCAGTCATCATAACAGATATGAAAGATGAAGACAAACAAGATAACGGAAATAAAATACTAAAATACCTAGGAATAGTCCCGATGAGGAAGCTCCAATATGACTTCATGGTTCTCTCGGATACTACGGTACGCGGATCTCCAATCGGGCATGCAAACCCAGGGTCGTCAGAAAGCGACCTAGTGAGTGGTAAAACTGAAGGAGGCAATAATATATAATAGTAATACAGGCACGATAATATATAATACATGATGTGGTACAAGTGATATTCTCTCATAAGCATATAGGAAGCAGTAGAGATATAAAAGCATGTCATCTTTTAGTATCATCACTACCAAGTGTGACCGTGGAATAGTGACAAGACCTCGCATAATGAAGTACGCGTGTCTTCGTGTCCATGTAGCATTAGTGTGGAACCATCCTAGTTATCCATGCAGTGACAGTATCTAGTGATTCTTGAATTGATCATCTAGCTAAATGTCTCGGTTTATAATACATGCCGTTTCTCAAGTTAAGTTAGGAATTTAACAGTTCTATTATTTAACCCATAATTACGGTTTTGTAACTATAACAATCAACATAAATAAATAAATAAAATTTAAAAAAAAGAAAACACTCACAAACTGGCTACAGGACTGTAGCTCTCGTTCCCACGATCGTAGCGGATCCAGAATCGCCGAATCGGAGTCCGGATGCTCCAGTTATCGCCCGAATACTAAAAGTAATAGAATGGGGTTAAATATGTAATAATAGAAATTATCCAGGGGCTATATGTAAATTTACAGGGGCTTAAAAGTAATTAATTTTTACAGGGGCTAAAATGAAATATACCTTTTCGGGTCGGGTTGTTGCAAATGGGTCGGGTTTGGGTTTAAACCAAACCCATTTGGGTTTTCACCCAAATAGGCCAACAGCAGCAGCGCACGGCTGCTGCTGCCGCCCCCCTTGCGCACCGGCCGCCCGGCCGGCGCGGTAGCCCCGCCGGCAGGGCCGGCCGCCCGCCGGCGCCTGCGCCGGCGCCTCCCCGGCGCCGCTCGGCGCCACCACGGCCGCCGGAAACCCCTGCGAGAGGGAAGAAAAGAAGAGGGTGGGGCTGGCGCCCCCACCCACTAGCTCCGCCGGCTGGGCCGGCCTTCGACGCTGCCGACCGGGCCTGGCCGGCCCAGGTGCTGCCGGCCTGGCCTGCTGACCTCCGGCGGGCCGCCGGCCGTCCTGTGCTGGCGGTCCACACACTCCGAGAGAGATAGAGAGAGGGAGAGAGAGAGAGAGGGAGGAGAGAGAGAGGGAATTGTAAGAGAGAGAGGGGGGATGGGATTGTGTGGATTTAAGGGGAGAGAGAGAGAATTAGGGGAAGAGAGAGAGAGAGGTCGGTGGAGTTTAAAAGAAGGGGAAGTCGGTGCTACAGTAAGTCGGTGGGAGATGTCTCCCGAGACGTGGAGAAGAAGAGGGAAAAGAAAAGAAATAAAAAAAATGTTTTAATTAATAATTAATATTAATTTAATATGATGAAAAATTGACTAATTCCGAATGATGCCCGAAAATTACAAAAAATAGAGAATATTATTCGGAGACGTAAGATGAAGACGGTTTGCAGAAAATCCCTCCGGTTTGTAAATTAAAAATCCCGGAGTGTCTCGCCGATACGGGCGACACCGGTTTGGCCGGATTTTCGATAAATTCAGAAAATCCTCCAAAAATACCCGATCATAGAAAATATGATTCTAAGACATCTGGTGAAAGCGGATTCTCAAAATTGTACTCCGTTTGTGAAATAAAAATAGGAAGGCTGGTTATCGGTATCGGTCGACACCGACAACGGAGATTTTCCAAAATAATCCAGAAAAATTCCAGAAAATCCTGAAAAATCTCAAATATTATAAAATGATTTTTGAAACCGAAATCAGGTCAATCGGAATACTACAGAGGTCAAATCAAATTGTACGTCGTATCGCGTACAGATACGTTGATACGTACACCGGGGATCAGGGTGTTACACAAAATGCGGGATCTCTTGGTGCAACAAGGCTTATTGAAAGTCTTATCCGGTAAGAACAAGTTGCCGGAATCCATGTCCGAAGACGAAAAAAAAGAACTCGAGATGAAAGCGCATAGTGCAATACAACTTTGTCTGGCCGACGAAAGTTTTGCGGGAGGTTGCCGATGAAGATACCGCCACCGGTATGTGGCTCAAATTAGAGAGCTGTATATGACAAAGTTCCTGACCAACAAGCTCTATTTGAAGCAGCGCCTCTTCACCCTTCGCATGAAGAAAGGTATGTCAATTAAAAGACCACTAGATGGGCTCAATAAAATTTTCATGGATTTAAAAAATATTGATGTTAGAATAGATGAAGATAGATCAAGCTTTCGTCTTATTATGCTCATTACCTCCTTCCTTTGAAATTTTTGTTAATAGTATGCTTTATGGTAGAGATACATTTTATTTAGAAGGTGTCAAATCAGCTTTACATTCTAAGGAGTTAAGACAAAAGTGTCAATTGTAGGAAGTGAGGATCAAGCTGAAGGCTTTTTCGTCCGTGGTCGTACAGAGAAGGGTCGTGAAAAATCTCGAGGAAAATCTAGATCTAAATCTAAGTTAAGAAAAAATATGAGTGTCACTATTGTCATAAGTTTGGACACTATTAAAAGGATTATTTTAATCTCAAAGAAAAAGAAAATGTAAGGAGGAAATCTCAAGATGAGAAATCTTCGGTTGTTAGTGTTGCAGAAGAAGCCTCCACATCACATGAGGTTCTTTCAGTTACCAACTTGATGCCCGTTCACGAGATGAGTAGGTTATTGATTCAGGTTGTTCTTATCACATATGCCCCAGGGACTGGCTTGTGACTTACCAACCAATTGATGGTGGTAATATTTTAATGGGAAATAACATGCCTTACAAGACAATTGGTATTGGGTCAATCGAGATTAGGATGCATGACGGTATTATTAAAACGTTGAGTAATGCTCGGCATGTGCCGAATTTGAAGAAAATTTAATTTCTTTGGGCACCCTTGATTCCAATGGCTATAATTTTCAGCTGAAGGTGGAGTTTGAGAGTTAGCAAAGTCTCTCTTGTTGTGATGAAAGGAAAGAAGGTGGATACCCTTTATATCCTCAAAATAGAACGGTGACAGGTGATGTCGCTGTTTCAATGTTAGAAGACCCAGACTTAGGTACCACTCGTTTGTGGCATATGCGGTTAGGGCATATGAGTGAAAGAGGACTACACGTATCAAGTGAGCAAGGTTTGCTTTGTGGCTAGAAAATAGGAAAGCTTGACTTTTGTGAACATGTGTTTTTGACAAGCAGCACAGAGTTTCTTTTGGTACAGGTGTTCACAAGACTAAAGATACCTTAGACTACATCCGTTTAGATGGGGTCCCTCTCAGGTTCCATCAAAAAGGTGGAGCTAGTTATCTTCTGACTTTAATTGATGATTATTATAGAAAAGTTTGAGTGTATCCTCTCAAGCATAAGAGCGATGTGTTTGCTACCTTCAAGCAGTGAAAGGTGTGATCGAAAAGCAAATAAGATAGAAGGTGAAGCGCCCCAGGACCGACAATGAAATAGAGTTTTGATCAATTCTATAAAAATTAAGGAATTGTGCGGCATCGTACAGTTCGGTACACACCACAACAGAATGAAGTTGCAAATAGGATGAACATGACACTGTTGGAGAGAGCTCAGTGTATGCTCTCTAATGCTGCTTTGTCAAAATGCTTTTGGGCCGAGACAGTAAATATAGCTTGCTATTTGGTAAATCAGTCTCCCTCTACAGCTATTGATTTTAAGACTCCTGAAAAGGTATGGTCTGGTACACATGCTAATTACTCTCATTTACGAGTATTTGGTTGCCCTGCTTATTTTCACGTAAATGATGGCAAGCTTGAACCTAGGGTAAAGAAAGTTATATTTCTTGGTTATGCTACCGGGTGAAGGGATACAGGTTGTGGTGTCCTGATCCTAAGTCGCCTAAATTTATTATTAGCAGGGATATTACTTTCGATGAAAATTACATGCTTCAACCAAGAGAGGAGTCTGTTGTTGATATTACAGGCTCAGGAGAGGATGCAAGCAAGCAGGTGGAGCTTGAGAGCAAAGTTACAGAACGAGTGCAGGAGAGCACTCGCGTTGAACCAGTCAATGATGCTCAAGATTCAACTTCGGGTGATGATACACTGCAAGAGCAACAATATAGTATTAACACCAGGAGAGCAAGAAAGCAGATCCATCCACCTGAGTGATACGCCTATGTAGATATGGTCGCTTATGCTCCAAGTGTGACAGAATTTATTGATATTCCAGAACCTTCCACCGACAATGAGGCGATCAGTTCTGATGAAGCTACAGAATGGACTGTTGCTATGACTGAAGAAATGGGATCTCTTCACAAGAATCAAATATGAGAGTTAGTGAAACAGCTCAGGGGACAGAAAATTAGTACTACAGATAATCCAGCAGATGTGATGACAAAGCTCGTACCTTCGCGCATGTTCGAATACTGTCTCGAATTGCTTGGTGTTCAAAGTGGTGAAGGTTGAGCCCCTTGAGGCTAGAGAAGACAGTAAGAATCTAAAGGACGCTTGATATAGTTCAAGATAAGGTGGAGAGATTTATTATTCATTCAAGACTAGATGGAGATTTGTTAATATGTCTTTAAATGAATAAACCAAGCCATTTTCTTAAACTTTTTCTCAAAATCAATTAGTCTTTCTATGAAATCTCTAGCCAACCTAAAAGTCATCAATAACCACCCTATGAAGATCATAGTCACCCTATGAAGATCTTAGCCACCCTATAAAATCTCTAACCACCCTAAAAGTTATCAATAGCCACCCTATGAAGATCTTAGCCACCCTAATGAAATCAATCGGGTCACCCTTTTGATGCATGTGTGGGGTGAAGTGATGAAGGGGTTTAGAAGTTTTGTCTATAACTAAGCATCACATTGCATGAGACTTGAAGGCAAGGAAGTGAGAAAGAGAGAGTTGCTAAATATTATATTATCCTCTCCTTTCTCTCGCCATTCATCTTCCCTTTGTTGAGCTATAGTCAGTTGGGTTTCATTCGGCTTGAGTGAGTGTGATTAGATTTGTAATCTCTTATATTCTCCCCTTTTGATTAGTGGATTCCTCTTACTGTCTTCTCCGTGAACATAGGTCACATTGGCCGGGCCACGTTAAATACTGGTGTGCTATCCTCTTTGTTTTCTATTAGCTTATATTGCTCTCTGTTTTATCTCTCTTTATGTTTGCCATCTCTTGCATTAGAAGACTACTGTTACAACAAGTAGTGATACTCAGACTCGAGATATATGGACACACATCCGATGTTGGGGTTATGTTCCAATCACAAGTAAGTACAGTAAGACGAAAAAAGTGAAGTTCTAATTTTGTGCAGGGCAAACATGAGAGAAGAAGGCAATATCTGAATTACTCGTACTAGATGCTCTTTATCACGTTTCTAAGCGTATTGAAGGGTTTCTCACAACTGTTAGTGTCTAGGATCAATCTGACAACTAATCAATATCACTGAAATATCGCCGATCTAATTGGCCAGGTCGGTTAATATCAGGTGGGAGGTTTTCCGTTCAATAGAACGTTCCTTAATTAAAGAACCACCTTTCAATTAGCTTCCCTGGTTAAACACCAATTAGACTAGTATAAGTCAGTCTTAATATACTAAATATCAGTATAACCCCTATATAAAGAAATTAATTCACTTATACAGTACTTGGAGTGAGGTACGCTTAAAGCGAATCTCCTTAAAACAATTACGTCCCCCGCACAGGTGCTAACGGGTTACTGGACGCTGCTCTCCCAAAATACAACACTCCTTCAAGGTATTTGGATAGCACTATCAAATCACCGTACGGTCGAACCGTAGTTAACCAGTACTTTCACAGGATTATTGAAGCAGCGGGACTAAGACAAATTTCGGGAGAATATTTGTTTACTTTGGAGGAGCACCCTCTGTAGAGGAAGGTAGAAGAATATTCTTCTTCGGAAGTCCCGGATTCAGACAACAATTCTACTAAAGAACCTGTTGAATTTTTTGAGCCATCTTTCAGAACGAATTATAGAATCTCTTGAAAGTCGCTTCGGAAACCGAGTTGCTGATTTCCCACTTCCCGTTGGAAGTTACTTCAAGACAGAGAGAGAGGATCTTGTTAATTGATTGAGAGAAGTGGAGCGCTATTTATAGCGCTCCTGGAGGGGTATTTTGGTCCGAACACAACCGAACAGTTGCAACAGTTCAGTTTGAACCGTTGCAACGGTTCGTTTCACCCGCAGCAATCGCCCAACTGTCCGCGACGGTTGGCTGACAGCGTGGAGCGGTTCGGATCCGGATGGCAGAGCGGATATGCTCCGTGTAACCCATACCCGTGAGACCCGGTAAAAAAGAACCGGACCGGGTAGGGAACCCGAACCCAGATCCGAGCTCGAGCCCGGCCCGGCACCAGCACCGGCGCCGGCGGCCGCCAGCGGTGGCGGGCGCACGTGCGGACATGGTTTCCTCCCAATCGCGCGCGAAAACTCCAAGTACCCAAAGGGCACACTTGTTCCCATTTTTCTCTATTTAAACACTTCAAACTTTCATCTCATGGCTAATGTGGGACTAAATGCTTTTAGCTACCTTTAGTCCCATTTTGACTTTGAATTAGACAAACTTTAGACTTGAATATCTCATTCATTCGAAGTCGGAATTGAACATGTGAATATACCACGTTCATCCCCAATGGGAGGAGAACACACTCCAACCATCATCCAATTGATTCGATCAACGGATCTCGTTGTAATTTAATTCTAAGATTCACATATATATTCTACATATTCCTAACAACAACAAGAGTTTACTGGAGCACCACCACACCAGGTGATAATATACTCGGTCTATGGTTTGTAACTTTTGCTTCTACCTGCCTCACTTCAATTCTTGAGTTTCTCCTTTATCTAATCCCTACTGCTCAATCAGAGTTGGACTTGTATAAATAAAGTGCCTTATTAGGCACAATTCTCTCAAATTTCTTACACAAAACACCTATATGTATATAACATTTTAGGACGGGAGGGAGGGAAACTGTATTTTATTTGAGTAAAAGGGTGAGAAAATTCACATGCCCTTCATTGATAAGAATTTAATGAAACAAGAGAAAACAAGCAAGATAAAGTACACATATAGCTCATATGTAATGGTATGTAGCGCCCCGCTGGGTCTTAATGATCATCCAAAATAACAAAACACAAACAACACCGGTGTCATCACCACATAGGGAACAATAGCAATACCCAAAAGTCACCGGTGCTCCCATCAGTCCACAAAATGCTTCGAGGAGACTACAAACTAAAGAGATATCGCTAATATTTGTGAAAACATAAATTCTCGTTTGCTTATGAGATTACATTCTCTCTGAAAATTCGCTGTGAACAAGTCCACACGAACCACTAGTCTCGCTTGGTACCTTTTGTACACGGTAAACTCGAACTGTGTGTAATAATACTTTCTCAATGCGTTCTCTTAGCCAACTTAATTCGAAAATCCTCTTGCGTAGCTGTTTGGTTGCAAGGAAATGGGCGGAAGTAAGGAAATAGGGAAGTATAATTGCTCACTTCCCTATCTATCCAAACACCGGAAAAGGAAATAAGAAAAACCTTTTTTCTTTTTATCTTTTCTTTTACACAACCATTTCCTCACTTTCAGAGTGCTATATTTAATTTTGTGTCATGTAAATCACATTTGTAATAAATTGTAGCACAAAACAGTTAATTTTTTGACCATGTAAATCTCATTTGCATTCTAATTATAGTCTATTTTTTATTTTTCTTAATTAATTTTTATTTTAATATATTTTATGTAACCCCCTGATCCCCGGTGTACGTATCACAGTATCAGTATGCGATACGACGTATAAAGTTGATTTGACCTTTCTGATAGTCCGATTGAGTCGATTTCAGTTTTAAAAACCATTTTCTAAAATTTTACATTTTTCAGGATTTTCTGGAATTTTTCTGAATTATTTTGGAAAATGTCCGTAGTCGGTGTCGACCGATACAGATAATCGGCCTTCCGATTTTTATTTCACAAACGGAGTAGAATTTTGAGAATCGGCTTTCACCATATGTCTTAGAATCACATGAGCTACGTGTTGGTATTTTTGGGGATTTTTCTTATTTTATCGAAAATCGGGCCAAACCGGTGTCGCCTAGTAACAACGACAGCTTTCAGGATTTTTAATTTGCAAACCAGATAGAATTTCGCCAAACCGTTTTCATATTACATATCAGGATAATATTCTCTAATTTCTGTAATTTTTGAGCACCATTCGGAGCTGGTTGAATATTGGGCAAATATAATAATATTAAAATATTATTTTTATTTATCTTTTTCTTTTCTCTTCTTTTCCCTTCTCTTCTCCAATTCTCTTGAGAAGTCCCCACCGCCTTAACCCATCACCACCCTTTCTCTCTCTCCATTAAAATCTCTCTCTCTCTCCCCCTCTCTCATTCACACAATCTCTCTTTTCCCCTCTCTCCTCTCTCTCTCTCTCTCTCTTCTCTCTCTCTCTCTTGTGTCCAGGCGGACCCGACCCACCGCCGGCGGCCGGCGGCCGGCACGCCACCGCTGTGCGCCCACTGCCGGCGCCGCCGCAACCCCCGGCCGCCGCCGCCGCCGCCCCCTCCTTTCCTTTTCTTTTCTTTTCTTTCTTCTTTTCTTCCTCTTCTTCTTCTTCTTCTTCTTCCTCTTCCTCTTTCTCTTCTTTCTTCTTTTCTTTTCCTTTCTCCCCTTTTTTCCCTCTCTCTCTCCCTTACCCTCTCTCTCTCACACTCGGGGCCGCCGGCGGCCGGGATCGCCGCCGGCAGGCCGGCCGCCGCCGCCGACCAGCTGGGCTGGCGGGCCGGCGCGGGAGCAGCAGCAGCAAGCTGCTGCCGCTGCCGCCTCCCTTATGGGTTCACACCCTTAAATGGGTGTGAACCCAATAACCCATTTGGGTTATTTGAAACCCCAAACCCAATAATTCCTCCAACCCGACCCGTTAACCCTATAACCAATTTAACTTAAGTTAATGGGTCTGGGTTGTGGATCTGGACCCGACCCGTTATGAGCCAAACCCGCATCCGAAACCCAATAAATGTATATTTGCAGAAAACCCCCTGTACATTTCAGTATTTGCATTTAATATTTTATTTACATATTTAACCCCATTTTATTCTTTTTAGTATTCGGGCGATATCGGGAGCATCCGGACTCCGATTTGGACGATTCTGGATCCGTTGCGATCGTGGGGAAGAGAGCTACCATCCTATGGCTAGTTAGTGAGTGTTTTTTTATAAATTATCTTTTATCATGTTTAGTGCAATGACTTGGTAGATCTTGATTATGGATAAATACTGATACCTATTAATAATTAATTGATAATAATTGGACATGCATGGTAATAGGAATAACCTAACACATGGTTAGATATTTCCTGATTTAGAAGAAAGATAAGGAGGCACTTAGATTACCAATAAATACTGGCAGAGACAACCCGGACACAGTCAACATACCTTCACAGCCAGTGACACCCGGGCCACCATGTCACCATATTCGTGTACACTATTATGACATGGCTTGTATCACAGTCACGTTACATGCATATTGATCCACAGATACACTATGACATTTCACTGGTACTAGACATGCATGCCAGAGACCGTTACTATAAGACACCGTCGACTACTGTTCCTACATATATTAGTGTTACGCAGGGTTATGGCTACACGGATACTGTAGTTCACTGGACATGATAGTAGACACCGACTACAGTTATTACCTGTGCATGTTACACAGATACTATGACACGGCACACCTGTTATTTCATAGGCATGGCACACCGATACGTAGCGGTACCACTTCACGAAATACCGTTATGTAATGTATTGTTATCCTCGTTACATGGATTCTCGACATATCACTGCACGGGCTACTGCATTTCATATTAGCATGATCATCATACACATATATGTCATGCTTACATATTACAGTTACACATGTCTGTGTTGTTTCTATCTTCTTGTCATATGGATCACCGTGCTTATTACATGTATTATTATTCCATGTTCCCGTATTCATGTTATATGATTGATTCCTGTGACAATGATATGGATATTCCCGATACTGGACATGAGAGCTGTTGATATGCTATATGTGGACTTCCACATCTATTGCTCATGTTTCCCGTTATATTGTTCATGTTATATTGTTTCCGTTTCTCGTTATATTGTTCTATGCTATCAACAGAACTCTGGTCCAGTTATCATGTTACCCGTATCATGTACTGTATCTGTTCTTGTTCCATTGTATACTTGACATATCAGATCATAAAGCTAACTTGGGTATGGGGGAGACTTGACGGTTGATTAGATCTTATCGGGTGATGTACTGGATCCATATTGTTCTCCCACTGCAGGGGACGGTAGTGCTACATACCAATTGCTCCATGAGCTCTTGTTACTTGATTCATGCTCCCCTCTTAGCGGAGGGCCCTGGTCTCAACAGCCAGGGGTTTGTTTAAGGCCGTGATCCCGGGTATGCACGGGATACACCTACCCGATAAGAACTCCTCGATCATGGTTTTCCAATTAACATCATAAAACAGTAGACACAATAGTGCCGTCGGGAACACTTGTTATTTGGTTACTCCCTCGTTTGGATAATGGTACCCGTAGGCCATGTCCGGATGGGTTCGATTGGAGTGCGGGCTCCAGTATGAACTGCCAGTGGTATGGGACACTGGAAGAGAGTGATTATAATACCAAGTGGTACTAATTGCTACTATTGTCTAAAGAACATGACTTGCCTATACATGTATACTATTGTGTAGATGTACTTGTTACTGTTCATGATACTTTATTCGATATCATGCTACCTGTATACTTGTTACTTTACCTGATACATGTTACACTGTCTGTAATGGCATACTCCTCATGCACAAGTATGCTCTGCATTGCATATATTCTGGTTTCTGTATAGCAGATATCATTACTGTACATGCACAACACAGTATTATGGTTATATTGCATATGCCCATCTGCATGTTCACTGCTGTCACGTCACCACTAGCATGTTCATGTCTATTACGTCACCACTAGACAACATGATTTATTATATAAAACTGGAGACTACTGTAGACTTGACTTGATGCTGACACGCTAGGTAGTGCTGGTACTAAAATATGACATGATTATATTTTTCTACTGCTTCTTACATACTTATTATATGGTATCACTAGTACAAAATCATGTATTATATATATGTATCGTGCTTGTATTACTATTGTATATATTACTACCTCCTCCTTCATTTTACCACTCACTAGGTCGCTTTCTGACGACCCTGGGTTTGCGTGCCCAGGTTGGAGATCCGAGTTATCATTCGGGCAGTTAGTTCATTGGATTCACATAGTAAACTTTACCATCGGGATTTCTTCATAGGTATCTTTGTGCTTTTTTCCTGTTATCTCCTTTATTCCTGTATTTATATCGGTTATGATCACTAACCCCTTTCTGCAGGTATTCTTGTACTTATTTCCTGCTGGAACTCTTGTGTATATGGAGGCCCTGTCCTGTACTGAGGCTCAACGTACTCGTGAGTGTGTTTTCACCTCGCGTATGTACGTCGCCATAACGTCTTCGTATCCTTAGGATCGGGGCGTTACATTTTATGGTCAACTTTGTGGTTAACTTTTCCACTTCCACTTTCACGTTACCATCCAAACGCCGGAAAAGACAAAATATTTTCCAAACCACACTTCCCAATAACATCCAAACACCGGAAAACTTACTAACCAATTCCCAAGTTCAAAAGGAAATTATTACTACTTCCTCAATTCCCCACTTCCTCACTTTCACCCTTAACCAAACAGGCATGAACATAATCAAAACCATAACATTCGCTACGAGTGTATACACATGGATGGACAGACAAAACAGTTGCAATATACTTCATTTTGTCTTCCATGGGAAGGATTTGGAGGTGCTTATTGACTTGTTGCTTGAACTATACTCTATTAACATTTTTTTAGTCCAATCTCCAACAAATTAATATTTGAGTTCTATGTAGACTTTATTCTAATTAACATTAACATTGTTCTTATAAATATTACTGTGTACTTGCAGGCTTTTTTTTCCTACTTGCAGGCTTGCTGTCATAAAAGTTCATTTAACATAATTTTTGCTACATGTATGGTTAATTATCTATTTTAAAATTATTTGAAGTATTTTTTGTAGGAAGAGAGATACCATCAGGGCCATAGACGAAGAAAGACTGACAGCAGTTACCGGTCGACCGGTGTGCACCAACGTGCACAGGCAATAACGGTCGACCGCCCGGTCGGCTGAAGCAGACGACCGGTCGACCGCACGGTCGACCGGCTGACATGGCTTTGCTCTCGGGTTGGAGCGGTCGACCGCTGGGTCGACCGGGACTTGGGTAGGTCGACCGACAGACGGATCTTTTCAGATTTCAGATTTCTTTTCTGAATTGGAAACGAGTCCAATTGAGGTTTCCAATTCTTCTGGGTTTCCTTGGCTATAAATAAAGGGGCAGAGTCCTCTTCTTCATATGTATTCATGAAATTGAATTGGTTATTTAATCAATAAAGCACTCTCTCTTTCTTTCTCCGAGGACACAGGCAAATTGCCGAACCTCGAACCTCGTTAAATCTTGCGTTTTTAACTTTCTTCCTATTGTTTCCTTATTCTTATTATTGGGTAGTACTTCTCTACTGCATCTGTGACTTAAAGGTTCCTCATTGATTGTTGATCTGCGCACAACATTTTTGGCCCGGGCATGAGTCGCACGTGCCACAAGTATAAAATCCGAACTCCAAATAAAAAAATAAAACTGAGAGCGATTAGTCCCCCCACAAAAAAAATGATGGAAGCACCCCACAAATTATTATAAGCTTGTCATTTTTTTTGACATTTTCACTCTTAATGAAAAGTCTAAAATACCATCTTCCTCTTCCTCCTCTTGGAGGAGGGGAGGCGCCAGATGGGGAGGGGGAGGGGCTTGGGGGAGGAGGCGGAGGCCGGAAAAATGGGGGAGGGGAAGGGGAGGGGGAGAAGAGGAGGGGGAGGGGGTGTTCGTCGGCAGGGGGCGGTGGCCTATGATCGTCGGCGAAGAAGGGAGAGGAAGAGGAGGAAGAAAAGAAAAATAGGACATTTTCACATTTTGAAAAAAAATTAGAGGGTGCCTTCACGAGGTTTGGGGGTGCCTTCAACACTAGAGTACTTTCATCTTTTTTTTGGGTGGAAATATCCGCTTCCATAAAACTTCGACCAGATCCGATCCGAGTCCCAGATTCGATATAAAATCCCTTTCCCACTCGAGCCCGTACACGTTTGACGCAATCTCGCGCATCTAGCCACATTCAACGGACCCGATCCGATCCCTCCCTTAAATAAGATCTCGACCCGAATTCGATCTCACCCCCTCGTGCTCTCTCTTTCTAACTCTTCTTCCGCTTGTTTAGTCCCGATCTAGGGTTTCTCTCGCCGCCATACACACATCTTCTTTGATGAATGGCGCCGGGGACTCCCATCGCCGGCGACGGATCCCGCGGGAATCTCCACCGTTGGCCCGATACCAGCAAGGTGTACACTAGAAAGATCCACAACAAAACCCCCAAAATCAACCCCCAGCCTCAGCCTCAACCTGTACCCCAGCCTCCTCCTCCGCCTGACCCCCCGCCTCCGCCGCCGCTGACGTCGCCCCGCAGGAAGCCCCTCCGGTGGAGGAGGTTCGCCCCGCGTCCCCCGATGACGCCTCCAGCCATCAAGAAGACAGCAGGACGGTCAAGATCAGCCTGCGGTCGACATCCAGGGACGAGATCCGCGAGCTGAGGAAGAGGCTCGCCGACGAGCTCGAGCAGGTCCGCGCTTTTTCGAGAAAGATCGAATCTGATTACGGCGGCGGCGAAGGAGAGCACGCGCAGTCCCAGGACTCCGTCGCCCCGGCGGCCAACGGCACGGGCGAGGGGTTTGAGAAGGAGGAGGACCGGATGGCGAGCTATCGCCAGCTCAGCGTCTCCATCCCCGAGGCCAACGGCGACGACAACAACCTGATCGAGGTTTTCGAGAAGAAGGAACGGACGCCGAATTATCACCAGCTCAATGGGAATGGCTTTGCCAGGATCAAGGGTTTTGAGAAGGAGGAGCGAACGCCAAAGTATCGCCAGGTCAGCGCCAATTATGGCATGATGGAGGGGTTTGAGAAGCAGAAGCGGACTCCGAAGGCCAATCAGCTCTACCAGAACTCGGACTTCATTTTGATCGGCAAAGACAAGTTCCCGCCTGTTGAATCGAACAAGAAGTTGAAGCACAATCGAAACGGGCACTCGAACTACTTTTTGGAGAAGAAGTACGCCCATGCCTTTAAGAGTTGCGCTGCATTGCTAGCGAGGTTGATGAAGCATAAGTTTGGGTGGGTGTTCAATGCCCCAGTTGATGTTAAGGGCTTGGGCTGCACGATTATTACACCATTATTAAGCATCCTATGGATCTGGGCACGGTGAAGTTGCGGCTGAACAAGAATTGGTACAAGTCGCCGGCGGAATTTGCAGAGGATGTGAGACTCACTTTTCGGAATGCCATGACTTATAACCCCCAATGGCAGGATGTTCATATAATGGCGCAGCAACTCTCGCAGATATTTGAGGAACGGTGGCCTTCGATTGAGGCTGAGTATGCTTATGTTCCGTACCCACCAACTCCGGTAGCAAAGAAGCCTCCACCAATTGATGTCAGGATGTTGGAGAGATCAGATTCGACAGTCTATCGAATGGCTGTTGAAACAAAGAATCCCTTGAATTATCCACCTCCGGCTCCAACTCTTACTCCGTCTCTTATTAGTCGGTCCCTTGTTTCGAGGCAGCCAAAGCCGAAGGCGAAAGATTTGTATAAGAGGGAGATGACAACAGAAGAGAAGCAGAAGCTGAGTGGCCACTTGCAGAATCTTCCTCCAGAGAAGTTGGATGGTGTCGTACAGATTATCAGAAAGAGAAACTCGGCTCTGTGCCCGCAGGAGGATGAAATTGAGATTGATATTGATTGTGTGGATACAGAGACTCTTTGGGAGCTTGATAGGTTTGTGACCAATTATAAGAAGAGTTTGAGCAAGTACAAGAGGAAGGCGGAGCTTGCCATTCTAGCAAACGCGAAGGCAGAAAGAGAAAGAGGACCAGAAACGGTATGAGCTGTGTTACTATTATTTTTGTTATTGGGTCAGTTTATGTAATACATTCTGTTTAACTTTTTGCAGGTTATGGAGATGGGTGTTATGGGAGAGCCCAGGGAGAATAATACAGGTAGCTATCTAGTATAAACAATTGTCTATTATTATTTTTACTAGTAATTAATTCAGTCCCCAAATATTGAGATTTCTTGATGAATTACAAACAGTTATGGACCAAAAGGAAGATGATTCTTCATTCCCAGTTGGAGAAGAAAATAAAAGGGAAAGTCCAAGTAGATCGAATAGTTCAAGTAGCTCAAGCAGTGACTCTGGTTCCTCCTCAAGTGGTAATACTAGCATTATCTTATAACTTGTGCATTCTTAAATGTTCTAATTGGAATGATCTGTAAACTTAAAGAGGATTTTCTCCAGATTCTGACAGTGATAGTTCATCAGAATCGGATGCAGCTCATTGAGTGAAATCTGAACATATTTATCGCAGGTAAAGCCACATCCAGTGCTTCTACTTGAAGAATGCTATTTTTGGATAATGATGATTGATAGTTTATGTAGTTAGCAGAGGAACAAAATAGCTGAATGGTTCCCGTATGATAAGAACAAGTGAACAACTAGAGAGGAATATATGTTGCTTGTAGTTTTACATAGTTCAATGTTGAGTGACTTGATTGCTAATTTTAAGTGGAGATATTATTCTGAAATAAATGTGATGGCTGTAGATTTGAGGGCTTATTATTGGGAACCCTGTCCTTATCTTCCTAATTTATCATGACCCCGATGCATTGTTCTGATCCTGAAGTTTTTTTGGGGTATCTGGATGCATTGGCCATCCAAAACCATTTGTAACATGGAAAAAAGACTGAATTGTGCTATCATTATGCAAGCACATTTATAGCAATGTCACTGTTTGTGCCTTTTCTTTTAAATATATAAGTCCTTTGTTGCTACATTCTTGCTACCCATTCATTGCAAGTGATTATCATAGTAGCTTTAAGGTTGGGAGTGGATTATGTAATTGCATGGCAAACAAACTGGTATAGGGAAAATTAGTTATAATCATGGTTTCAAATATCAGCTGATTTTGAGGTATCCGATACAATATTAACATTATAATATTAGCCGATATCAGGGGCTGATATTGCTGATATTGTCGATATTTTTGATATTGATGTCCGATATTGACGATATTTACACTAACACTCATTGGCCGAAATTGATACCGATTTTGAAATTTTAAACCATGGTTACAACATAAACTAGACTTCATCCCTACGTATTTTGAGATAATAATATCTGGATGAATTTCAAGATAATACTCTCTGGTAAAACTAAATATAACACTCTCTCAAAAAAAAAAAAAAGATAACACAATCTGATAAAAACATATTTCAACAGGTAGCACAACCAATCAAATGCCTCAAAAATGGTTCAATAGTTCCTCAGTATTCCCCTCTGTTTTTCCTGTGAAGGAAAGACCATGTTGCATGGGTACTTCTATTATGAAGTTGTACCCGGTCAGACACCGATACTTGGACACTTGTTAGGCACCTCTTGGACACACACAACACACATATTAATTTGGGATACTTGTTAGGCGCCTCTTGGACACACGTTCTACATTTCTTTTACACTTCTTTGTCCATATTATGGGGCTGTTTGTTTCGTGTAAAAGGTCATAAAAGGCCGTAATTCGTAAATGACTTACAATTCAATTACAACTATGGTGTTTATTTGGATCGTAATTCGTAAAAGACTTACGCAACCCAACTACCACTCACTTGCAACCAAATCACCACTCACTTACAACCCACTTACAATTAATTTTGTGGTCATGCAAATTTGTATTATTTTTTATATTAATATTTATTTTTTAATATTTAGTATTTTTAGTATTTATTTGCAATATTTAAATTTTTTAAATCACCAAATAGTTAAGTTTGTGGTCAACTTTTCTGCTTACAACTTACACATTACGACAACCAAACACCATAAAACACAACACTTTTTCACTTACAACTTTATATTATCAACAAAACACCGTAAAACTTACATGTATGTAACTCATTTACAACTGTAAAAGAGTTTACTAATTACTACTTACGAATTACGGCCAATTACGACAACCAAACATACCCTATATATTTGAGATATTTATTTATTTTTCCTTATGTATCAAAGACTATATTTTAGTGAAACAAAAAATGCCATCAAAATATTAACTTGTACATAACTATGATAAAGTTAAACACCTTTGACTATGCAAAGACAATAACTATGCATGCATATTTATGTGCTCTTATTGTTTGTTACTTATATACATATTCTAATGTCATGTCGTTGTGTCCTTGTGTCCTTCTTTTTAGAAATTGTGTGTCTGTCATACTCTTGTCCCGTGTCTGTGTCCTTGCTTGTTAGAGGAAAGATTAGAAAGATCAATGATGCAATATCAACTCTGAGGGGTCTTAATTCGGGAATCTGCAAGACTGCAAGACATAACATGGTTAGTATGGCGGCAGATCGCTCTGGTGATCCCTTCCGACTTTCAAACCAGTCCTCACTCGAAAGATAGGAACTATATGTGAGAGTAAGAATGAGTCGCGTATCTCTAGAAGGTCCAGTGGGCCTTCTATTTATAGGTGTTTGGTTGGTTTGATGATTATCTTGTATAGGAAGACTGTGCTGCCAGCTAGGACTGGTTGTTAGTCGAGTGTGTAGTGTGCTCGAGGTCCTAAGTGGTCGAACTCACTGTCCGATTTCGAGCACGGTCTTCAAATAACTGACTTATCAATAATCATATACTTAATCTTATACTTATGTGTGGGAATTGTAATGTAATGCGTGCTTACATCAGTCAGGACATAAACTAGCTAGTTATGATGCATAAAATTAAACTATAAAATATATATAAAAAGAAAGAAAATATGGTGAGGAGGTGTCCTTGACCAACACGGGTAAAAGAGGAAGATAATAGATCCAGAGTAAATAATAAAGGGAAATTTGAAGTTTAGGAATAATCAAATAGTATGAAGAACTAAGCTTTTTTAGGAAGGCTGCCTTTGATGTTCTTGAAGTTATTTACAATACTTCTGCATATGTGAAGAAATTTTGTGATGACGTAATGAAATATGAAAGGTGGTGATGAGGTGCCCGTGACCTACACAGGTAAAAGGGAAAGAATATAGATCCAAAGTAAATAATAAATGAGAAATTGAAGTTTGGGAGTGAGCCTAATAGTATGAAGAATAAGTTGTTTTAGGAGGGTGGTTATTTGATGTTCTTGAATAACTTTCATATCTGTGAAGAAATCTTGTGATGAAATAGTGAAATAAGAAAGCAATCATGGAAAAGTAGACTTACTTCAGAGGGCAAAGAGCAAATCAATTTTTTGGACCTTAAAAATTTACGGAGTCTAAAAGGATGGAGAAAAAAGGTAATGCTAAATATGCAACTTCATGACCGATAGGGTATTTTTTACATTCAGAGAAAGTGAGAGAATTTAAATTAGCTAAGGGAGCGGACACAGTTGTAGTTATACTCATATTTTGCTGGGAATTTATAGTTTGATATTTTAGTGCGGGGGGTAAAGAGAAGTGACATAAACTTTCCAATCTTCCATAGATGGTCGAAGGAGGACTATATGAGAGATCTTTGTTTCAAACAGAAATTTGAAAGTTTATATGCAGAAGTAATCTGGTACACACGATAGAACTCCTGGTGGACTACTTAAAAAGTTGTCCAAAAAAAATACCAATGTTTTAAAATCAGGTGATAAAGTAGGTTATGGTAATTAATTGCTTTTTCTCTCAGTAGCAAAACGGCTAATGAGTAGCGATGCATTTCTGTACCACTACATGAAAGTTTATGTCATGCACATTTTTGTAAAAAAATATTATGGGTCTCATCAGCACAGTATTGGGGAACATAGATCAAGAAATATGACTTCAGATATAGTCCATGAATGAGTAGCGATGTATTTGTGTACCACTACATGAAAGTTTGTCATATACAATTTTGTAAAAAAAAACATTATGGGTCTCATCAGCACAGTAAGGGGGAACATAGAGCAAGAAATATGACTTCAGATTTAGTCCATGAATGCCATGCTCCTAATGATGGTCTAAAGGTTTGCTGGACATTTGTGAACTAATGTTGTACATTAGTACTGCCTCCTCTAGTATGAATGCTCTCTCCTCTTTCTTTCTTTGCATGTTCATCTTCTATCATCTTTTTTCTTGAGTTGTTGTCTGGTAGCTCCATAGTGCAACCAGGAGTATAGGTTGGCAAGGAGGGATATTTGAAGATTTGTAGTGGAGAAGAACAATGTCTATGAGGTTCTCGAGTGCTGTTTTGTTTCTTCAGAACCAGAAAAAAGGATAAGAGCGATAAATATAGGGGATACATGCAAACAAAACAATACTCAATGTATTAAGAATCAAAAACTGTCTTGGCCTTTCACATGCTTTACAATAAAGATATAGATTAAGGGGCTGTTTGTTTCGTGTAAAAGGCCGTAAAAGGCTGTAATTCGTAAATGACTTACAGCCCAATTATAACTACAATGTTTGTTTGGACCTTAATTCATAAAAGACTTGCGGAGTCCAACTTTCACTCACTTGCAACCCAATTGCCACTCACTTACAACTCAATTACCACTCACTTACAACCCACTTACAGTTAATTTTGTGCTCATGCAAATTTGTATTATTTTTTATATTAATATTATTTTTTTTAATATTTAGTAGTTTTGGATTTATTTGCAATATTTAAAATTTTAAATCACCAAATAGTTAATTTTGTGGTCAACTTTTTCTCTTATGACTTACACATTACGACAACCAAACACCGTAAAATACAATACACTTTCCCACTTACAACTTTATTTTACTAACTAAACAAGTTAGAACTTATATGCATGTAACTCATTTACAACTGTAAAAGAGTTTACCAATTACGACTTACAAATTACGGCCAATTACGACAACCAAACAGACCCTAAAATAGAAAATTAACAATATCATCAACTTCACTCTACAAATTTGTGACAGATTTCAGTATGCTCTCTGTTTTCTAAGTGGGCCTGCTGGATCCATTGTCTTGCTCACAACTGCCTTCATATGATACTCTCTCTGTTTGAGTTGGTTGTTGTAGAAGAGTCCTTCTCAAATATTGCAAACTTTAGGATATTTTCTCGCTTTCTTTATCTCTTAACCGAACCCAATTAGAACTCCAAATAAAAATCATTTTTACCGAATTTGAAATGATAAAATTTGCAACTACAACCTTCAAGTGACCCCCCAAAAAAATAAAATAAATAAATAAATAAATAATAAAATAAACCAACTATTATTAAGTTGAAGACTTCAGTATTCTAGATTTATGCCAAAAGTTTTAGAGACCTTGATTATCTGGCATTTGGTCTAATCAAATCACTATTGATAGCCCAGAAACTTAAGTGCTGCTTATCTGTGAGATATGGATTTAGGATTTGTGAGAAATTGTTTGGGACTTTGAAATATACTGGCGTAACTTATAGGTGATGTTTGAGTTAATGTTCGGGTTAGGTCTAGATTTCCTGCAAGAAGTCTATGCCATAATTTGATCAGATACTATGTTTAGGATTTGATCTGGTTGATTCAGATTTAACCAGTTATCCATTATATTTGTTACCAAGACACACATTTATATTTGTAGAAAGTGAACATGGTAGCTGTATAGTTGTCCAATCACTCCAAAGTAATGTGCAGAAAACAGTCTTAACTAGGTTATATTCTCCCTAACCACCTCATGACTACAGTGTTCTGCTGTTAGGAGGTGGCTATTTGTAAATAAAGATTTATACAGGAGATGGGTGTAAGGGTAGAATTTATGATGTTGGTGCTGATGAGTCCCCTAGAAATCTTCTAACAATTCTTATAGTGTTGTTTGTATCGATATCTAGTAGTTCGATCAGATAGATGAGATCTTCATTTTGGTTAGAATCCAGTAATTCATTAAGTAGAGCTACCAACTAGTAATTTCAAATGCTAACCTATCAAAAAAGTAGATGTTAAGCATGACAAGCATGTATTTGTACCCTTTCCACCGTCAGCTCTATCTTCATGCATGCAATTCTCAGTTCTTTCCTTAAGTCAATATCTATATGTTTTGTGGGTTGTTTTTAGATTGGGTTGGGGTAGATTTCAGCTTTACCTGTCCATTCCATATCTAGAGATTCAGTATGGCTGCTCTTTAATCTTTAGGGTTTTTGGATATGTAAACCTCTAAATTTATCATATTTAGAAAAATAACCCCAAATCATTTTACCCTTCAATTTTCAAGGTCTTAAAAATTTACTTTCCTTGTTTAGATTTTAGATGAGATGGGAGCTATATACGAGATATTCCCTTCTCACCTCCTTTTCAGTCTTCTTCTTACCCCAACAAATCTTAAATTTTCCCAAACTCAAAATTCTCCTTCCCTACTTTTCTTCTCACCTTATCTTCGTCATTTTCTCCTTTTCTTCTCCTCTTTATGCTCTTAGATCTTCTTACACCTAAATTCTTGCCACCGCTCCCTCCACCTCTTCGTCACCAGTTGTGCCCTACGGTGCTGGTGTGGACGGTGCAAGTGGGGAGATGGTTGCTTGTGGAGGAGGGCTGGAGTTGGAGCAAGGTGTTGGGGTATTATGGTTGGGTTTGGTTGGATCGGATTGGGTTGTGATTGGAGTTAGAGTTGGGGGTTAGAGAAGGGTTTGAATAGCGTTAGGGTTAGGTTAGGGTTAGGGTTAGAGAGTAAAGAGAATAGATTAGTCAATTTAAAAAATATTAGGCATCTTGACAAAAAATAAAGTAATATTCCTTTTTGATTTTTAAATAGTAACATATGGGCAAATTTCTAAGACCCAGAAGATTTAGGGGGTCACTTGGCAATATCAATGATTTTGGGAGTAATTTCCCAAGTAAGAATGAGGGTATATATTAGGAAAATCCTAAGTTGCACCATGAATTTTGGACATTGTAGATTTGATGGGATCAGCGAAATAGAGTAAATTCCCAGCTCTATTTCTAGTTTTCCTCAACCGAGTACTCTTTGGGAGAACTACTTTCTCATCTGGTCACTCTTTTCCATTTAATAGAGACTACTTAGAAATTAGAATCAATATTTGGACATGTAATTGACTAAATCTATCTCTAGTGAATGTTTATCAATCTTTTCTGCCTTCATGTGGATGGCCACATTTGATGCTATGATACAGTTTGTATTATAAGATGGACTCTGTAAAGTATTGCATAACAGAGTAGTGAAGTACTTAAACATGGGTTAACTTTCTATTGAAGAATGGAGGCATGCAGATTGCAGAAGGGTATCGGTCCATTTAAAATTTGACTGTATTGCAGGATTCATGATGTTTAAAGTTCAAACAACCTCTAGAGAGAGATGCATCTTATTTCTTATAATAATGATGGCACACATCTTATGTCAGACTTTAAGCTATATTAGTTTCCTGTCTGGACTTGATAATAATGTTGAAATCAAACTGTTATGAATCTCCATGAAACTACAAAATCAGGATGGATCTGCAACACACTGTAAAATATGCAAGCTACTCTCCGTTAACACTAAGAATTGAAGTTTCAATAGTTCTCTACAACTTTTAGAATCCCCAAGTCAAATGGATATTAAAAAAGATAAAATCACTTTATTGCAATATTATGAACCACTGCTTGCATATAATAGCTCGAGCAAGGTGAATTGTAATTTATGAGATGGATGTAAGTTTAGGCCTTGATGGTTAATTCAGCCATATTGTTCCATACCTCACAAAATATTTTGGTTTTGGATCCTTATTTTGGGACAAATGACAAATCTCTATGTTATGAATCAAGTCATATCCCTTTACTTTTTGGGTTTTCTGTGACAAGCTAGGGGGACAGAACTTTGAGAATATAGAAAAATTGTTCTGCAGTACTTGATGGTTAAGTTAGCCATATTGTTCCACTTCACAAAAAAAATGTGGTTTCGGATCCTTATTTTGGGACAAATATTCAGATTAATCAATCAAATTATCTCTTCATTGTGGGTGGGATTTCTTTAACTAGCTGGAAAGACAATTTTGAGAATCTGCTAGAAGATCGTCTTTGATGGAGATCAAGATATAAAGACAGTACCTGAAAATGGACGGACAATTCTTATGCGCAAAGAGGATGAAGGATCACCCTGCTAGATCTGACAGCGGATAGGCGATATGGCATGTTTTGTGGCTTTAAGTTGGGATCCTATCCTCAAATTTTTTGTCACACTAGCATTATTTATTTCATTATGGTTAAATTTGGGAGACTGATGGAAACCAAGTTTTATGGTGCATGCATGCATGCACTTTTATGCATGTCAGAGGAAAGCCATGTCTCCATGGTGCATGCAGTGCACTCATGCACATCAGATGGTTGGTTCAAGAAGTCCCTGAATAACTAGTTGGCGGCTCAAGGTAGGATTGTTGAGCAACTCATGATAGTTTTGAATCTTTTGATGTCAGGTTTTAGCACGTGGTATCTTGATAAGTCCTTATGTAGAGCCTTCGGCGGTCTAAACTAGGAAGTTTGATACAATAGATTGGAGGTTGAATTCCAGGTTCGAGCATGTTATACTGTTTTGATTGTTCTTCGTCAAAGGGTTCTGTTCTTTTAAGATCGGTAACAGTCGACTCATCTCCATGGATGAGACTTTTGGTGGTTGTTATTATTCATCTTGAACCCATGATATAGGTGTAGAATGGCCTTGAAAAGACATTTCTCAAAAAAAAGGGGGGCCTTGGAAAGACTTGTAGACTTTATTTGAAGTGATTAGCTGTTCATACTAGTTTATGTGATTTTGATAGTGATGATAATACTGTGTAAGGTATATTAATTAATAGATGAAGAACAGAGCACGCTGAACTATGAAATGTGTTCATGCCGCCAGCCATGTTGAGCTAAATGTAAGAAACACGACTAAATTTTCTCTAGTGTTGCTTTTGAGATGAAAAGTCAAGCTTGCCCGAAATGTATGACCTTTTGGAAAGACACTGCCATATTATCACACTCTAATATGTTTTATATTCTATGACCGTGATCGAGTTACATTTGTGCCTTATTAGAATTGTTTTCATTACATTGCCATTTTTCAAAATTTAATACAAAGTCTGAGGTTCCATAACCAGGTTGCTGTCGTATATGTGCAGGTATCTTATGCATGATACATTGTTCAGAGATTGATGGAGCTTGATACAATTTTGGTGCATGGAAGTGACTTCTTATATTTGGCACATCAGCTTCCCAATCTTAGCCAAAGCTTTTGTTATTTTCCTATCTATTTTATGGTGACAGGACTAGTCTTGGACTCTCGGGGCAATTTGCTTTGGCAATCGCAATTGGAGAGGGAACTGTACTTCAGTTATTTTCCACATGCATAATGGGAATGTATTTACTGTAGGTTTTTAGTTTAGGTTTTTTATTTAGGGGTGGGTTTGCTTCTTAATTTTAGTCACAGGTAGGGTAGCCAAATGTGTATTCCCTATATTCTTCTCCGGTCTCAATTTAATGCATTGTCTGCTCATTGTTGTGGAGATCTTAGAGCCTCTTTCATTCAATCTCTCTGTATGCGCAAGTATAGTCAAGGAAGTACAGATGCTAGTCATGTACCGAACACGACAATTCTTGTGATGTCAATGTTGTTCATGTATACTCATTCGGTATCTGCTATGTTGTCATGCCCCTGTTTTTGTTGCTGCCTGTGCAAAAGTAAAGGATTATGTTCTGGAGCTTTTTGCCTTAAGAGTGGTTTGCAGTGTGCATATTTATGTTGTTGTAATGGGCTTGCCATATTGCTTTCAGAATATGTTGACACCACTGGAAATGTCACGGATGCCTTTATAGTATAGTTCTCTTGAGACTGTTTTATAATTCTATTCACATCCAAGATGTTGGACCTTTCAAAATCTTCAAAAATTCATTGTTTTTGGTGATGCCTATATAATCTGATCAGAATTTTGTTGGTTTTTTTGGCGGCATTGAGTTCTGCATTCATATTTGTACTAGTATTGGTAATTTGTTGCATATGATATGATTATGGGAATAATTGGATATTGGTCCGCTAGTGGAAATATCTAGATTTATAACTGAATAACTGAATACATTTGCAATAAAGCATGTTCTAATGTTTATAATAAAGATCAAACTTAGTTTTGCATTATTTGAGATTATATGCTTTTCTTGGTTTAACAGGATAAGTATTAGAGCAAAGGTTCTTTTTTCACAATGGCTGATGTATCAAGATGGATTCATCACGATGACTAACATATCATGCTAAACACACTCCCAGGCATGGGAGCCTGACCACCACCTTCTCCACCTTTCTTCTTTCATCTGACGAAGAGGAAAGGAGGAGACACGGCTACTGAACAGAACAATAGGGGAAGAGCTCAGAAACAAAGCTTTTCAGAGTAGAGGACATAGACTATTTCAACGCGAAGGATTCAACCAATTTATAGACGGAGGAGGAGCTAAACCGACTACAATTCAAATTTTAGATCACATCCCGAAAATTCTCTTCAACTGAAGAGGCAAGATATCAATTGCTGTTCTCTCACGATTTCTGTCATCATGGCACCAGGATTCAAAAAGATGCCAGTTATCAATTTCGAGAAATCAAGTCAACCAGCAGCGTAATCTTCACATCAATCCAAGAGATATGCATTTATGAATTAAACCTCCCTCTATTCACATCACTCTAAAAGATCTACATTAATGAATCAGATCTTCCTCTGCCTACCAGCATCAAAGCCGAGGCTCCGAGGAATCCTTTAACAACTCTGCTCTCCTGCCTCTCTTTCGCAGGCTCTGATAAGCAGAAGAGCGCGGGACATCTGCAGTGGTCAAGATTTTGACCTTTATCAAGTTCAGGACACGTGTCTAAGCAACTAAAAACCTATGTCACCTTAGAGCCATTCCAGAAGCTGCTTCCTACTCCGAGTTCGCTTCCACTTCAGTGACTCCGATGCTCCTAGCCATCTCGGAGTCTATCCCTTCTCGGAGCCATTTAAGGCTCCGACACGAAGACCCTCCAGAGCCTGCTGCTACTCCGCCACTTACAATTTGACAACATGATCCCCGTGATTCACCAATCCACCTATGCTGTCAGATCATCTTCACGTTCTAAATGTTGTAATGCCTTTATATCAATGCAGGTAATTATGAATGGTGACGGATATCTCTGCATGGTGATCTTACGATCAAGCAACTTGATCTGGGCAGTTACAAGGAGATCATAACGTGCGGATCATGCAATGATGAGACTCTGAGATATCCTCACCCATGAAGACAACTTAGACATGTATTAATACTTCTCCTTCTCCATCGAGGAGGACAGAACGGACTACCTAAAAAAATCCCTAGCATTTGTGATCGCATGATAGCTCTGTCAAATTCGTTGTAATCCCTGTATATGGTAGTGAATTCTCTCTCTCACTCTCTCTCTCTCGCCCCGTGATTTTTTCCCTCTTCGGGTTTTCCATGAAATCCGCTGGTGTTTGCGATTGATTTATTCTCCTAATTTACAATTTGAGTGTAGATAAACCCCCTAGTAATTTACCCCTACAATAAGCATAAGGACTATATTTCTATGTTTAACTCTTTTTTTACACCAAACTGTCCACTGTGATTTGAGAGAACCAGAATTACCTATAACAGCTAAACAATCTTTACAAAAATTCCATATAGACTTGCACTGTAATGAACAAAAAGATACACAGTTTCATTATGAGCAGAAAACAAAAGTACTCCTAACTCTACATGAAATTAGAAAATTACTTATGATGAGTCTAATTGTAGTTGAGCTCGATTTGATTTCAGTCAGTGAATATATTGAGTTTAATATTAAAAACCCCTCCGTTTGTAAAAGAATCATAGATACTATAATACCTATATTTATTTCTCTCAAACAGCTTCTTCTACTTATCTATCAACATTTTCATAGCACATACGATTGCTTTACAGTCAATTAAGAGGTTTCAGGTTGAAGACTGGACTGTAGTTTCTCTCTTATTCTCTTTAGAAACAAATAATTCAAACATACATTTCAAATTCAAATTTAAATTCAATCAACAAGCAAATAAAATGTACGTATTCTCTCAAGCACCTCTCCCCTACTTCACATCCCTCGCCCTCAGCTCTTCAATCAGCCTACTCAACCCCCTGTATGAAGACCCCCCCTCCTCCATCGCAGCAACCGCCATCGACGCCAGCTCCCTCGCCTTCCTCCTCCTCTCCTCCGCCTCCTGCCCGTCCCCCATCACCTCACTCACCGCCATTCTCACCGTCTCGGCCTCCACTAGCGTCCTCTTCTCCTCCGGCCCGCTACAAACCCTCGCCCCCACTGACACCCCGGTCCCCAACACGTCCACCACCAACCTCTCGTTCAAGAACTGCTCGGCGAACTGCGGCCACGTCACCATCGGCACGCCGGCCGCCACCCCTTCCAGGCACGAGTTCCACCCGCAATGCGTCACGAAGCCCCCGACCGCCGCGTGGCCAAGTATCGCCACCTGCGGCGCCCAACCTTTTACGATCAGACCCTTTCCGTCGAATTCTAACCCCTCAGGCATCCATTCTCCGGTCTCGCCGGCGTTTCGGACCACCCAGACGAAGGGGTGGCCGGCATTGCGGAGCCCGGTCGCGATCTCCCGGAGCTGGGCTCGGGTGAACTGGCCCAGGCTCCCGAAACAAACGTAGACGACAGAGCCCGGCCTATTGCCGTCGTCGAGCCAGTTCATGCAGACGTCGAAGTTACGACGCTCTTCGCCTCCCCTGACCGCGCATTCTGTGGTGTCCCTGTTGCAGAGCGATACCGGGCCGACCAGCCACGACCTGCCCTTGATTTGCTCGGCGTAGCCGGCCTCGAGCTCGACGAATGTGTTCATGATCGTGCCGTAGGTCCTGGTCTGCGCCTTGAGGATTCGGACGATCACGTCGTCTTGTTGAGCAATCGATCTCGGGAGCTGAGATTTCACCATCTCGATCCGATGAGGGATGTCGGGCAAGATGAAAGGTCGGCTTTCATCGTCGTCGTCGTCGTCGTGCGGCTTGATAGTGCTGATCTTGCCCAGGACGACGACGGTGAAGGCGCAGCTGCCGTGAAACGCCAGCCTCGGGATGTTGTGGTCGGACGCGAGATCGGCCGTCCACGGGTAGAAGATGTCGGAAACTATGCAGTCAGGTTTGTGCTCGGCGATGAGGTGGTCGAGGGGGTCTTTGAGGGTGTCAATGGCGTCGATGAAATCGGGGGGTAAGTCCGGTGTCGGGAGCTTGGCGACGTTGTCGGCAATTGAGGACGGGTAGGGGAGAGTGAGGAGGCCGATGGGGCGAGGGGAACGGGCGATGGCGGGCTTGACGAGGGGGGCGTTGGTGGCGGTGGTGATGATGGTGGCTTTGACGCCGGTACGGGCGGCGAAGAGCTTGGCGAGGTCGACCATGGGGATCATGTGGCCGGGGGCGAGGAAGGGCAAGAAGAAGACGTGGAGATCATGTTCCATGGCCATTTGTTCTTGGGTTGTGGTTCTAAGGGGCATTTCTACAAATGTTTGTTGAAATCCATTAATAGAGGAGTTTGTCATTGATATGAACGAAGTCAAGTCAAGAAAGTGACGAACAAGGTTGGCGGAAAGAACTCAGGTTGAATTGAATAATTCTAATTTGGTGTTTTTTCTTCTTTGTATTTTACTTTGTGGTGAAGCAAAGAAAACACCAGCAAAATGGTAGAGAAAATCTAGAAGAAGTCTCTTCAGCTGAGTTCATGCACCGAGTTCTGGTGTCTCAGTTTTCAGCTGAGTTCATGCACCGAGTTCAGGCTTCTAGACGAATGCACCGAGTTCTGGTTACAGCTGTGGAGAGTGACGTAAGGGGTGACATCTTAAGGCGATTTGATTATTAATCAGACCGTTTGTTCTAATCTTAACTCTGTGATCAATGCTTGATCACTAAAATTTGATAATCATAGTTTGAAATCTCGATATCAGTATGAGAAATCGATAATATTAGTATTGGTTTGACCATTTTGTCTCGACTTGCAATATCGGTAGTCTTAATTAAATCGGGTCATTAAAGTTTGAAAGGCTCAAAATAGGACTTAATTAAAGCCGGCCCAGTTTCATGGGGATATGAAGCAAACATGTTATGAAAGGCCCACAACTTTGGCCCAAAAAAAAAAACAGGAGCTCACCACCTTTGCACACCATATCGTCTAAGGGGCCATTTGTTTCGCGTAAAACTCCGTAATTCGTAAATGACTTACTACGCAGTTACAACTACGGCGTTTGTTTGGACCGTAATTCGTAAAAAACTTACGTAACTCAACTAACACTCACTTGCAACCCAGTTACCACTCACTTACAACCCAGTTACAGTTAATTTTATGGTCATTTGTAATATTTTTTTATAATAATATTAAATTTTTTTAATATTTAACTATTTTAATATTTATTTGCAGTATTAAAACTTTTAAAATTATCAAATAGTTAATTTTGTGGTCAACTTTTTCACTTACGACTTATACATTACGACAACCAAACACCGTAAAGTACAATACACTTTCCCACTTTATAATTTTATATTACCAACCAAACACCGTAAAATTTACATACATGTAACTCATTTACAATTGTAAAAGACTTTACCAATTACAACTACGAATTACGGCCAGTTACGACAACCAAACAGACCCTAAGTGAAAATCTTGTAGAATGTGATATTGGTTATTTGAATTTTGAAGGAGTTGGTGTCTTTTGTTCATGCAATCCACTGAGCTTTTAAGGTGAAGCTAGTGACTTGGGGGCAAAATTTTGAGGTAAAGCCGCGAGGTAAAAAAACCGGGGTTTACTCCTAAAAACTTAACGAAATATTTTTAAGAAAAAGGATATAAACTTGCATGGAAGGAACACACGTATACAATTTGATCGTTCAAAAGAAACAAAAAGAAAAGAGAAAAAAATGAAGCCTCCAGCGTGCCCTTAGCGAAGTCATTCAACCCTTATCCGGATATCCTGCCAGCAACGAGGAGATATCTGTAATTTAGATCCGGTTAACCAGTGATCGGAAACCCCACCACCAAAATCGTGACATCTCTCTTCTACCGCAGTTGCGGTATCTGTAGCTCAGATCTGACCATCTCTTGATTGACAACTGTCAACATGATGTTTGCAGCTCTGATCTGATCATCTCGTCACTGGACCCCCTACTACCGAGATTATGACATGTCTCTACTACTAGTAGCTGCGACACAAATTGTTTATAAAGAATCATTTACTGTGTGATGATTGGTTCTGAGCTATGAGGGCAAATTGCTGCCCAATATTTCTCATTCTCCTGTTGGTTTATAAAGAACCATTTACTGTGTGATATACACACTTAGATTTAATATTGAATCCTTAAGCAAAACATTAACAAATATGAGAAAGCAAATTCCTATTTTTTTTTTATTTCAGAAGATATGGTCGCCTGATAAAAAGCTCAGTGATAAAGCATTAATATTGATATAAATAATAATAAATAATAAAAAACTCCGAATTAATAGAAACTGAAGAGATTGTCTGAGGAATGAATTTTATTGAGTTTGAAAACCTAACATCGTGTTAGACCGATCATTTGATGAAACTGAATAAAAATGTGTCATATGTCCCTTAAACTCGGAACTCTCGTTGTCGGCTCTTACCAACCAAACATAGTGTAGCAGTAAAAAAATTGACTCTCTCACATGATGGCATCACCTGTCTAAACATCCAAGAGATTCCTTCACTCCATACCTTTTTGGAGCCAGTTCGGCTGACATTAAAGTCATTCTTTGTCCCCGAGAATATTTTCGTCCCGTTAGCTCTGATGCTCCAAATCATCCTGTAGCTCCCACTGTTTTCAAGATTTTAACTCCACATAAGATAGCCACGATAACAGATCACTCTTGATCTCCGCCGACAGATACGCAACCTAATCTTTCCTTACGTCCATAACATGTGACGTCCTCTAGCACAGGTAGTTATAGACGAAGCAGATTTTTCTGGATGCACTCCGAAAAATTGAGTGCCAGAAATCACGGTCGTGACAACAAATCAACACGTGCAGATCATGACGCAGTTATGAGAATCACGCCCGTACCGTCCGCTTTTAGGCACAGAGATCAATCAAGAATAAATATATCTTCTCCTCCAACAAGGGGACTGATGTAATACAAGATCGCAATCACCTTCGAATATAAATAAAAAGGAAAACTAGAGTTTTACAAGAAGTAAAATGAAAAAAAGAATAGGGTTGGAGAAATAACCAGATAACTTTGGGCTTCAAATCCCTTACGCGGGCTTCGCACCCCTTGCACCACGGGCTTCACACCCAAAACTCAAGAGCACTCTCAAGAGAATTTTAACTGGAAAAAGTTTTATTTCATCATTGTCTCTTTATTCATTAAGTTGAGCCTCTTTATATAGGCTCTTATAAAGTAAACTTCCCCATCACAATCGATGTGGGACTAAGTTTTATAACAAAAGAAAAGGCTAAACTCAAAAATAAACTAAGGCATAAAAAAGATAATTAGTACTGGTGTGATGTCCCCATCATTTTCCCGGGGTGGGAGAGAGTCGACCCTGTCGAGTGAGGACACCTCTCATGAAGCACCTCAATCGGGCCATGGTGGTGGCCGTGACAGTGGCACTAATGCATCACATCGAGACCAAGGTGGTGGAGGTGGAACTGGTCTCCGTGTCGGAGCAATAAAAGATAACAGCTTGATCAAGACACCAATAGTAGACTGAGGCACGTCATCCATGATGAAAACTGAACAGATTGCACTTTGCACCATAAGTACCCTGATCACTTGTGAGCCTGACTCCTGTAGACATATCTGCAATGGGTCGTACACCTCAGGCGATCTCAAAAAAAATGATACACTCATATCTGCCAACGGTGGTACTAGCTTCAAAGTAGGCTCCGCTAGAAGATCTACAAGGGTCTCAACAGGGAGACCTTCAACTTCCATAGGCTGTGGGAAACCTCTTCTTGCTGTGACACAGACTCAGCAAAAACTTCGGATTTTGGCTCTGGCTTATCATAAACTTCTGGCTTTGGCTCTAGATCGTCATCAATTTCTGGCTCTGATTCTGCATTGTCAACAGCCTTTATCGCCTTGCTTTCTAGCATCTTAACCATGCCAGCGAGGATCTCTTTACATTCAGCAACCAAATCGCTGAATTGTGGCCCCTCGAGGTGTGGAGCATACCGGGCATGAAGAAATTCTTGTAGGATAAGCCAATCTCGACAGTCGATATGATTGTGTTCCCACCACCAATAAGCTTCTCCAACTAACTTCATTTGGGCATAATGACACTTCTGCGCAGGTGTCAAGGAGAAATACCTGAAGAAATGCTCAAGATGGTTTTCCCACTTTTATACCCATCTTGATCATAAAACCCCGAAAATACGGGAGAGCTGCATACATGTCACTTTCAACCTCCTTTTCATCCCCATCAGTATAAATGTATTTGCCACAAAAGTAAAATCCCATGAATAAAACTCAATGCATAAAGATCAGAGGTTACCCAATAAATCGGTAGCTCGAACTGGAGTCAAATTGGGCTGAAGATGTGTCAGAACACTGATTCTCTGCTGCTGGGACAGTACTGGTGCCAAATACGAGCTAGTGGAGGTCAGATCTGTTGCTCAAGTGCTATGGAATCTTTGTAATGGCTTCGGGGCTCAGTCACGAACCCAACGCTTCGAACAGAGCTCAAACGGACTCCGAAAGGGCGAAAACAGATTCCGGACTGGTTGGGGTGGGAGACGGCGGTTACTGTTCACTGTGAACAGTAACTGGATGAACAGTAATTACTGTTCACGGTGAACAGTAAGTACTGTTCACGGTGAACAGTACTTTTTTTAAAAATTCCTCTTTTTTCCCTCTCTTTTTCTTTTCTGTTTTTTTCTGTTTTTTTTGTTTTTCTGTTTTTTCTGTTTTTTCTTTTTTCTTTTCTTTTTTTTTCAAAGTAAATCTAGACCAAAATGTAACAGTAATCGATTTTTTTTTTTTTTACAAAGTAGATCTAAATAGATCTAAATATAGATTTAGATCTAGATCTAACAATAATCGATTTTTTTTTTTTGCAAAGTAGATCTAGATCTAGAGATCCAGATCTAAATTTAGGATTTGGGGAAGAGAAGAAATTCGAAGGGGATTGGGACCAAAGCTCTGATACCAAATTGATGTAATACAAGATCGCAATCACCTTCGAATATAAATAAAAAGGAAAACTAGAGTTTTACAAGAAGTAAAATGAAAAAAAAGAATAGGGTTGGAGAAATAACCAGATAACTTTGGGCTTCGCACCCCTTACGCGGGCTTCGCACCCCTTGCACCACGGGCTTCACACCCAAAACTCAAGAGCACTCTCAAGAGAATTTTAACTGGAAAAAGTTTTTATTTCATCATTGTCTCTTTATTCATTAAGTTGAGCCTCTTTATATAGGCTCTTATAAAGTAAACTTCACCATCACAATCGATGTGGGACTAAGTTTTATAACAAAAGAAAAGGCTAAACTCAAAATAAACTAAGGCATAAAAAGATAATTAGTACTGGTGTGATGTCCCCATCAGGGACTTCTGGATCTTCTTTTCTTTTAGTTAAGCCCAACACTAAGACTCTCACAAATAATTCTTATAATTTCTGTAACCTTTGAATTATAGTGCATTCTCCACCTCTTCGTAATTTTTCTCAATTAAGAGTTTTTACTTAAAATCATGTCTCTCTCTCTCTCTGTGTGTGTTTTTTTTTCCCCAGTACATTACCTTATCTCACGCACACACCCCTCACTCTCTAATCTCGCTTGTGGTGTAGAATGTGGATCGACCATCCGATCGCTCGTGACGGAAAATCTTCACCACACACAGTAATCATTTTCAAACTCTGAATTTGATTTACAAATGAGCAATTGAAGGAAATAAATAATACAGAGGATCGAAATTTCAGTTCAATCAGAGGATCTAAAACTAAACGCTAGGACGAGAGCTCTTGCGATCTTTTCTTCACATGTATTCAGTTGCTGATGCATGTTATGACTATTAATATACTATTAAAATAAAAAATAATTTTATAGTATCTTTATGACTATTAATATACTATTAGACGATTGCTAAACAACGAAAAGGGCCAAGAATTCATAGACTTTGTACCATCTCCCCCAGAATTGAAGCCCAGGCCCAGCTCTGACAATATCGTCCGGCTAGCAAAGAATTGGGCTTTATGAGTCTCGGCCCATCTCTGAGATAAAAACAGTCCACAGACCATCGTCAAATCAAATTTCTGGACCTACACTTTTTCGCGAATTTTTCAAATGTTTGATGGAGAGGAGGGGTTCTCGCTCAAATTCGATCTCAGCTGTCACAGAGGTAGAATTCTTTATTTCCTGAAATCAAGCTGCCATCTTTCTTCTTTTTACTTCATGTTTCTTGTTAACCAGTGACCAGTGTTTGATGGGTTTGGCGTAAAGCAACAGAAAATGGGCAACAATGGGGTTCCCTCAATGATATGGGTTATCTTACGGTAGTGAAATTTCTCTCATGCACATTGATAATTATCAGTTTAATTTTGTATTGTGGCAGTTTGTTTTGTAATTTTTCTATGCTTGTCCCCACTGTTTCTAGTTAGAAAAATTCAAGCTTTATATAAAGAAAGAACATATGAAGAAAGCACGAGTAATTCATGATAATGTGCAATATGACGTCTAACTGAAAACGCTCTCAGAATTTTTGGAGCGGCTGCAAGAATCTGCGTTAATGAATTGTCACAATGACAGATTTGGTGGAAACCAGAATCCACAGTGTTCTCCTTTTGAGAAAAAGAAGAAGAAATGAGTAATTAGCATCAGTGTGAGGGAAAAATTAAAAAATTTGTGTGAATCTATAGAATAGATAGCCAAATGCGAATGAAATTAAAT
Organism: Agave tequilana; assembly: GCA_038442645.1. Classification (NCBI taxonomy): domain Eukaryota; kingdom Viridiplantae; phylum Streptophyta; class Magnoliopsida; order Asparagales; family Asparagaceae; genus Agave; species Agave tequilana. The sequence goes on from JAVJIF010010241.1 coordinate 128,783, forward strand.
GTAATCTAAGTACTCTCCTTGTTAGGGGTTGACGATGTCCAAATACTGTTATGCATTCTAACTCTTTCTAGGATATATCTAAATAAAGAGACCAATTTAGTTGAACGGAACTTTGAAATGCTAGAACTATACTTTATAGTATAACCATTAGTTTTACCATTCTTAGTTGCCAGTTTGCTAGAATCATAACCATTCTTAGATCTCTCTTGTTTTTTAATGGTTGACTCTTAGAACTCATTCATAAACATAGAATAATGAACTAGAGTCCCTATTTAGGAAGTTCAGAGAGTAAGACACCTTTATTGGCTGAAGACCATTATCTTTAACAGTATCCAGACAACACAGATTGAAATTGTCAGAATGGGGCTTTTAATTGGGGCCTGTTCTTTTCTTTAAAAAAATAAAAAATAAAATTCCGACAAAGTAATGATGTTCTAAGTAATGATGACAAAGAAAATTCTGACAAACAGGGGTTACATATTGATTGGAGGAAAAAATGTGTAGCCCCAGGCAGAATTGATAGTTTAAAGTACCTTGGTAGTTTACTCTCAATTGCTTGGATGTGCTATGTTATGCCATAGAGATATGTAGCAAAGTCTGACAGAATTGACTGAATGAGATACATGTCTTTTGTGCTAGGATCTGATTAATGAATCTGCATGACTATCTAACTTGGAAAAAGGGAATCTGTGAAGGTAAAACTGGAAAAATGTGCTAGACACTTGTTCTAGTCAGTGTTGGCGCTTTATGCAACAACTGGAAGCAGTCTGAAATGTTTTTAATTAGTCTTATAAGCTACGTCAACCAGTGGGTATTGTGCACAAATGAAGTGATTTTCCACCATTAGTCCACTGTTGAATCCATTATCCTTTTTAGTTTCAAATTTTATTAGGTCCCTTGTGAACCATGCAAAAATTGTCACTTCACTATTGTTCTTATTCTGCAAGATTTGCGGTCAACAACCATTCATTATTATGCACATAGCACGGTCCAAAATTTCTTTTGGAGAGCTATAACTATGAAATTGTCAACAAATAATATACTTTCAAGAGAATGAAACTAGCTACACAATTCTGAACTTGTTTAAACTGAAATTGTTTAATCGTACAAATTTCCCCCTTTTCACGATATCAGTAAGGATTTTCCTCCAAAAAAAAAAAAAAACCAATAAGGATTAAGGACTGAGGAATTACATTTTACAGTTTACACAATTGACTTTCAAAAGAATGACCAAACCTATACTAGAAACAGTACTTGGAAATAGGCTATCTTCTCCTTCCTTTCTTCTTATTGTACATATTTTGTGGTTTATGCCAATTTTTCTCAAATAAGAGCTGCATATAGGATCTGGTTCCATGTATCTGGAAGGCCTGCAACACACCAGTGGCTACAGTCGTTGCTTGAGTGTTCCCCGCTATATGCAGATGGATGAGCATCCTTTCTGAGCTGTGAGAGCAATGTTATATCTAGAAGATACACTGGTTTGGACATGGTACTCAACACCCTCTTTACTATTGCTTCAGCTGGAACTGAACCTGCTGGATATGTTGATCCACTTACTGGTTGTGTTTGTCTATAACAGTTCTTTGCATTTGAGTCGCCCCAGTCTCCTCCTCTGATTCCCCCAAGCATTTAGATAAAACGTGTTTAGGAGAGATAAAACTAAGACTCTACAGTACTATCATTTTCACAATAAAGGAGTAACTGTAGTAGATAATGCTCAGCTAAATTCATTTCAATTATGCTTCATAATGGAAGTTGTTATGTTTACATTTGGTGTGAGAAACATGAAGATGAAAACTTTAATGGCACTACAATTGAGGTGGTGGAACCAACATTTACAAGTAAGTTGCATGTTTATAATCTTATGCACTACAATTTTAATCATAAAACAAGTTATCATCTAATTATGGTATAATAATGAACTGGGATCTTATGATTTATGGAGGACAGTTTTGCTGTTATATTGGGTAATTTTTGGTGAGATATATGGATGACTTGAATATAGTTTTCTGATATTTTTGCTTTCATGAAAAGTTTTGGCTAATTGTAATGTGTGTTTAGGAAGGGCTTGTCTGTCTTTTTTAGAAGAGAGGGAGTTAGTTATAATCCACTATGTTTTTTTGGTAGGAAAAGTTAACTAAAAACATTCAACCATTACAACACATAGCCACAGGGCAGTATTCCTAATTATATCACTAAGCTTGTCGTTATGAAGTTAATTTCCTTATGGTTGTTATGATAATTTTGAGAATAGACAGAAAAATTCTCATTGTGGTTGAGTTGGTATATTGTCTTTGAATCATAATATTCCTATCTAGTGTCTACACGTTTTTTTTTATAATCTGGAACTTCTAGTCTCCTAATGAAGATTATCATTGAGTTGTTGTCATGATTAAAATTTTTACTGCCCTCGAACATGAGTTTAATTTGCTAACTTTGTTCTTTGGGATAACTTACAGGTAATGTGTCGGAGAAATCCCTTGGAAGACAACTTTAGTTTTTCTTGGATCAATGTTGGAGTCTACCCAGTTGGCCCAAGTAGCTAGTCCTTTGGAGAAGGCGTCCAAGCGATTCATGTCTTTTGATATCTGACTCCCGTATTGCACATAATCCCACCTACAAAACAGAGAACCCATTTGTTATGTTGCAAACAAAGAGTAATGGAACCTGAAGATTTTGTTTGTGCAGCTCTCACACGGTTGGTTGCTTCCAGTGTGAGTCCACCAATGCCATGTGTTAAAGATGAGCATGTCTGCGTTGACCCATGCACTGCCACTTTGTAGCGAGTCCAGCTTCAAGACCCGCCCTATCTTTTCACGAACAACGTCAACCAGATATGTTGAGCGGTAGTACATGATCGAGACTCCAAAGTCCTGCAACAACGTCAGTTCTAAGAGTTCAAAAGCAAGTCTGTCATCGGAATTAAACTCTTACAATTAGGTTGGATCTCTAAAGAGCAAATTCGTTACCGCTTGTCGTGCAAATATCTTATTAGAGAATACTACATTGAAAGATCAATTTTCCCCCCTCCTAGTTCGCCAATCATGAGTCAAATTTTTAATGAGTCTCAATTGAAGCTCGTGGAATGAGGGAGCAATCCTCCCAAATGTTTGGACTAGAATGACGAGGACCTACAAGGGCTCAAATTCACCTAGTAAAACCATCACTGGGATTTTTAAGAACAGGAGAATTAGTCATGCTATATACTACACCTATGGGAGCTGGAATCTGTGACAAGCGGGCTTCACATGATATCTGCTTGTTTTCTTGTTCTTGTAGTCACATGTCGGCCACCGTCGTTGGAGATTTTTATCACTTGGACCTGTACTGGTGGGGGATGGTTATGTGACTTTGGTCCCCTCCGCCCGCCACTTATGTGCTCATCTCATTGATCTTCAGTAAGTGCCCGGGCTTTTAAATGATTTGTGAAAATATGTGGAGACAAAAGGGAAACATGTGAAAGGAAAAAGAGGAGTGACAGCCTCTTGTGGGCAAGTGAGGTTTCCAGGTAAAAGCCTGAATCTAACTTGTGATACTGTTACAGCTTCTGTAATATGTTATTTCTACTTTTGATATTTATGTTGCACAAATGGCCTCGAAACTGCCTTTTTATCCTTGGAACTTAGTGCTCAAGGAAGCTTTGTTGGTCAATCTATGAAACGATCCTTGCATAAAGTTCCATGATTAGTCCAACTGGGAGTAAATTTTATATTTTGATTGGTGCAAACTTGTCCTAAAGGGAAGATCCCTGGATAGCAGATGAACAAGGTTTCATTCACTGCACATAGACTAGGAGAGTGACATATAGAAAAAGCCCATAGGAATGTGAATAATGATACTCAGACCCTGAGTCTACTGACCTTGGGAAATTGGGAAGAGAGCGCAGAGATTCTCTCTTTATTTTATTGAGCCCTAGCCACTAGAATCTTGGGACCAGAAGGTGATTGGAATTTCTCTAGGAATAATGATAAACAGGACACGTTCGTATCCCTGCCGATACTTTTATAGAATTGGGCGCACATTTTGCTGTCAGTGACATATTAGAAAGGATCAATCGTTGGTTGATGCAGCAAGGAAAGATTGTAAAAAGCAACCATTTGTATTGATATAGAAACAGACCTAAGCATGCAAGTAAATTACATAGAGTGATATTCTCAAATTATTTTTAAGAATTCTAGTTCCTTCTATAAGATTTTCTTTTCCTGCACTGAGAATATTACAGATTAAGTTTTACCATGCATAATGAAAAAAAGAAGTAGGAAACTAGGAATTGATTTCCCAAAGCTGTGAATGATGGAGTAGGTACTTTCAGAAAAAAATTAATGTAACAAAGGGCCCAGCCCCAGGAAAAAGATGAATATGCACCGCTGTCTACCACTCTCAAATAGAAAAGGAATGGTTGTAGGCATGCCCATGTGTCGGTCAATCCAAGACCACCAAATTAGAATCAAGCCCACAACTAGGCTTGCACCTAATCTGTTTACATGCTTAGAAAGAGGAGGAGGAATGAGATCATGAGAGCAAGAAGTCATACCTCAAACCTAACAGAAGAAAGGGACTGTCTTCTTGATATGGAAGTCTTGACATAAGGTACCGCTGCATGGAGCATGCAATTCAGGGACTGCCACTGGTTCAGGCTTATTGAGTCCCCGACAAACATTATCTTCTTCCCTCTCCACCTCCACAAGAAATCCTTGCCATCAAACCTTTAAGCGCAATATTTCTATTTATCATTAAATACCAAAATAGGAAAAAACTAATAGGGGCAGTACTAGAAGCATCCATGGTTGCTACAAACCTTGGGAGGTTGCATCCACTGGGCTTCCACCTGTATTTGAGGTACAAGCTATCGGGGCGGCCATACTTCTTGCAGTCGAACTCGGGGTCGATGAACGGGCAAGAGGATGAATCATAGAGCGGGTAGGAAGGGTCGTAGACCCAGTTCCCTTGGAACATATTGCAGCTAATCTTGCTCGGGAGAGCGTCCGCTGTTATGTTGCTGTCGGGAGAACTTTCTGCTGCATTGCCATGTAAGAATACAGAGGCAACGGCCAGGAAAGATAAGTACTTATAGAAGCAGAAACTACAAATTGTTTTGATTTTCGCGCCCATTGTGTCAGGGAGGAGGAGATTTTAGAAAGACAATTGAGGCATGGAGTTTGGAGTTTGGGCTTTGGGGAGGGATGATAAGAAGGGGAGGCGGGCAATGAGAATATTGATATCTTTGGTGGCTTATGTAGACTTAGTTTTCACGTGAGTATGACTTGATGTTACTATTCTGTCAGGTATCGGCACAAAAAGATATGTACATAGGTTTTTAACTGTAAAGTAAATAAAGCCATGTTTGATGTGGTTTGCATACAATTCTCTGCTAATTTCTATGACTGTTGATTTCGCAAATGGGGTTTCTATAATATATCTCCCTGGAAAGTTTCCTGTTTGTTTTCTATTCGCGTGTCTACTTGCCTCCCGACCTTGACTTGAGAATTGCTTTTAAAAAAAAAAATGTGTCTCTCCTTTCCTTGCATTCTCTTGATCACTTCCTCCATTTTGAATTTCCATAACCATTTCATTGATTTTAGCTATATCTTTAGAAAATGAATTTACTCATTTGTGGCACAATCCAGCGGCTACCAATAGACCTCTCTGTGCGGACAAATTTGTAGCTTCTTCATGTAACTTGAAGGATTTCTGATAAACTTGTATGTGATTGCAAAACAAGAAAAAACCATTCAACTAATATATAGTTTATTAGATGGGCATGTTCTTTAATCATAGCATTAGGCCACCTTTGGGGGTTAGGTTCTGCTTGTTGATCGATCATTCAGATTCCTCTGATTCTGATGTTTGATTCATAATTATTACCATAATTTCAGTCTTATCTCCATTGCCCTCCTTGAGTATGGAAAGATGATTCTGATGCAGCAACAAGATGTTTTTCCATCCATCACTCTTGATTACTTGAGCTATGCCCATGGGCCTTCCAAATGCTACACATAATGGTAATTCACAATTCTTGCATGAAGACTGAACATTTTCCTTTTGTTTAATAGTTAGAAACCAGATGAATTTGTATAAAAATTATAAGGCTAATAATTGTGGGAACAGGAACATGTATGCAATGATGTCAAATATTAACAATTGCTATTTTAAGATAATGCATGTAACCACGAGGATTAAAGATGATGAAGGGGTTGAAAATCAATTTCCATAAATCATGTGTCTACAAAAGGTTGGCTCTCTTCTTTGGCCGAATGATCTTGTTAGCCTCCATTATGCCGATGACACACTTCTACTTGTGTTGGGAGATGCTAAATCTCTTATTATGCTAAAGCTACTCTTATATTCATTTGAGATGATGACGGTGTTGAAAATCAATTTTCACAAATTATGTGTTTACAACTTGAGTAGATGTGAAGAGATGAGCATGAGAACCGCCTCCATTCTAAATTATAATCTTAGAGCCTTACCTTTTACTTATCTTGAATTATCAATCAAAGCGACCACACTTAGTAGGGAAGATTGGCAACCCCTTGTGGGAAGAGTGGAAAAGAGGCTTGCAACTTGGAAGGGTAGTGTTCTCTATAGAGGAGATAGACCCATCCTTGTGAACTCTGCGTTGTCTTCATTGTCTCTTTACTTTATGTCCTTTTACTACCTCCCGGAGTGGGTGATCCATGCCATTGATCATATCCGTCGTGCTTTCTTTTGGAAAGGAACAAAGAAAATACATAGGGGCTTTGCTTGATAAATTGACAACTTGTTTGCTCTTATAAAAATCAAGGAGGTGTGGATGTTTGTAATCTCCGGGACTTCAATCTTTCTCTTCTATCAAAGTAGTGGCGGCGGTTTTTCTGTGATACCCATTCACCATGGGTGGCTCTTATCCTTCACAATTACTATAAAAGACGGCGACCTTATGATTTGCACTATACTCTTTTCGGGCATGTCTCCCTCTTTTGAAGAGGAGTTCTCAAGGCTTCTATAGCTTTCGCCTCGGGCATTAAAAACATAGTGGGGGACGGCACAATGACACGATCTTGGCTTGACTATTGGGTGGGTGATGCTACACTTGCTTTCATGTTTCTCGATCTTTACTTGCTTGCCATGAACCCATCTACAACGGTGAACAGTCAAATTTGTCTCTTGGAAGGAAAAATGATATGGGCTCCCCAATTTAGAAGATGGCCACATCAACACCTCTCCAATGATCTCAACACTCTCTTCACTCTTCTTCAACTCGTCAACCTCTTCACCTTTACTCCGGATGTTCGCCAATGAAAGCTTAAGGAAAATGGTCTTTCATCGTCAATTTTCTTTATAGAAGTATTACCGGTTATCGTAATGAGACCAAATATTTTTGGTGGAATTGGACTGCACAGGCCCCTCTTAAAATCAAGGTGCACATGACTCTTATATCATGATCGTCTCTTAACGGTGGATAATGTTTCCAAAAGAAACATCGATATCACATCGACGTGCATATTTTGTGGGGTTCATCCGGAAACTAACGCCCACATCTTTCTTCAGTGCCCCCTAACTTTTGACCTTTGGGTGTCGGAACGCACCAATCTTGTATTATCTTCTTGGCCATCATCCATTGCATTCCTTTGGGGTGATTGGAACTTTCGAATATCCACATAATGAAGTTGATCAATGGATTGTTTCGTCACTGCCACCATTTGGATATTTTGGCAAGAATGGAACCGAAAGATTTTTCATGCAAAATCTTCCTAAACTATGATGCTTGAAGGGTGGATTTCATCTTTGGTAGCTCTTTGGCGCTCTCATTTCCCGCTCCACAAATGTCGAAAGCTGACATAGTTTATTCTCATCCGTAACCTTTTCAAAATTTGACGTATTCTTGTGATTTTGCTTTTTTCCACATATCTCCTCTCTTGTAACTTCTCTTTCTTATTATTTTAATAATAATCAGGGTTAAGGCCCCACTTTTCCGTCAAAAAAAAAAAACCACGAGGATTGGACATAGGTTATAGATGCAATGAACCACGAGGATTAGATGGGGGGAAAGATTTTCTAATCATTTGACGACAATTTGAAGTTTTGATCGTTTGTTCACCTAATTGCTTATTATTATTATTATTGAAAACTTGAGAATCATTGGGGTGGTCTAAATCTTTATTAGGTCCCATGTGCCTTTGTTTCTTTCACGGATTATATTATTCGTTTATTTGAACACTTTCTCTTGTAGTCAGGAGATATCCGTGGAACTTTGTAGTACGAGTTTGGATTCTAACGACTCAAGTCTAAGTTTATGTTCATGTTGACAGAAATCTCAGATTGTTGTATTGGATTTTAATGACTAATTATAAATTTTGCAATAGAATATAAAAACCACGTATGGCATATGATACATATTATAGATTTGTAGGTTATCAAGAGTATTATAGAGATTATAACAATTGTGTTTGGTCGCTCTAGATGTATAATTAACTTTAATCCCTTCTTAGGCTAATGCTCTATTCTGTTACTAATTTATTGATCCCTAATTCAGCAAGCATTAACCATATTACCCTCATACTCTGATTAGTTACTTAGGACATTTTAGGTGCTAAACTCAAAATTGGATCACACAACAAATTCAGATTAATTATGAATATGCTTCACATGTTTATGTTAAAAAGGAGTCATTAGTATGAAAACAACGAAGAACTCGCTAAATTCCAAAATACTTGTAGACAAATTATGGAAATGCTAATTTGGGATAGCAAAATATTCGAATTTGGTCTCTATCATATAAAACAAAACAACAGCTGAATTGAGCAATTAGTTAGAATATTATTCTAAATGAAAGTGTGCTGCCTAATTTCTGTGTCTTGGACTGCATAAGATTCTAATTGCTATAAAGAAGCCTGTATATAAACCTCCAAAGCATTCATCATGGGGGGTTCCACTTGTGTTAGTTGATCACTAGATGGTGAGGAAAGTTGGCCTCAGCAAGGAAAGTGACATCCTCTAGAACTTCTGTTATTGACCGGAAAATTTCTTTGAATACAATTAATCAGTCACCTTTCAGAGAGTTGTGACATGAATTCTGATGGACTTCTTCCCCAGAAAGCTGAAGTCGTAAAGTGAATCTTGATTTACCGAGAAAAATCATACTTTTGACACATTGTGTTGCCGGAACTTTCTCTACCAACTCCCCTCATTGCATTGGGTATGACAGAATCATCCTTGACACCAACCCCCTGGAATTTTATGTCTACTAATTAATGCCGGTATCTCTTTTACGGGTTCGTTAAGCTTTAATATCAATTTGGTACTGCAAAAAACTATAGCATTCTTTTAGATTCGCTTAACAATTGGTTTGGTGGATTTGCAGTTGCTTCCTAGACATCTAAGGCTAAATAGACCACCCAACAATCCATGCATGTTACATGTCTGAAACAAGTCTGTTAGCTGGCTTGCTCATGCTGTCCCCAAAGTGTCAATCAATCTACATAAATGATCAAGAACAACACATTGTTCTCACTGTGCTTCACAAACAGTGAATCCATTCTCAACTCTGGGAAAAATGATGTAAGCACCAACTTACAGCAGTACCTAATGGCCTTTTGCGTCAGCAAATATGAGTAAAGGCCAAGTTTTTTTTTTTTTTTTTTGGAGTAAAAGCCAATATATTTCTTCCTTTCCTAAATAGTAGTTTGTTTGTAGTTCGATTCCTACCATTTGCTATAGGGCCACAGGCCTTGGGGATTGGGAAGGTGTTCTAAGAGGCCTGAATGCTCAAGTCTCTCGAAAGAATCTCACTTGGAATCTTATATCTTGTTAGGCAAATGAAAATGTAAACCTTTATGAAACATTCACATGCCATGTTACAAATTTTGTGCTTTTTGAATGCCGTACCTTAGCTTTCTACTATGCTATTAAGGGTCTGTTTGGTTGTCGTAATTGACCTTAATTCGTAAGTCGTAATTGGTAAAGTCTTTTACAGTTGTAAATGAGTTACATGCATATATGTTTTACGGTGTTTGGTTAGTAATATAATGTTGTAACTGAGAAAATATATTGTGTTTTATGATATTTGATTGTCGTAATGTGTAAGTCGCAAGTGGAAAAGTTGACCACAAAATTAACTATTTGGTGATTTAAAAAGTTTGCAAATAAATAGTAAAAATGCTAAATATTAAAGAATTAATATTAACATAAAAAAATATACAAATTTGCCTGACCACAAAATTAACTGTAACTGGGCTGTAAGTGAGTGGTAATTGAGTTGCAAGTGAGCGGTAGTTGAGTTGCGTGAGTCTTTTACGAATTACGGTCCAAACAAACATCGTAGCTGTAATTGGGTTGCAAGTCATTTACGAATTACGGACTTTTACGACTTTTACGACGAAACAAACAGCCCCCAATAGTAGCATGCAGTAGGACAACCTGACCTAACAGTTCTCCTAGATGTCAAAAATATGGTGCCTGCAATTGGTTGCATAGCTTCAATAATTTTCACAAATGTTATAAACACCAAAAAAATGAGGAATATTTACACTGACAATGAGATTTTGTATTTCATTTTGTTGGTCTCTAAATCTTGCCTGTTATTAAATTAGGTTGCTGAGTTGGCTTCAATATCTTTGCACTGCACATGATAGGAACTTTGCTGGTTCAATTTGCTCTCACTGCTTTGGGATGCAATTATCTCAATCTAATCATGGCAACAACTGGAAAAGTCTATCAAAAGAAGGAAGGCAATTTGGGTTTATCTTTTGACTCTTTATCCTGTCTGATATAAGTTCATGATTATCTTATGCATCACTTTCCACCATCGTATTTTCTTTAATGGCGGTCCAGTTGCCCATTAAGAATTGTATAATTGATTTTTAGATTTGAAATTCGGTTCCTTGTTCGCTTGTATAACCACAAATACTTGGCAGTTGGCACCTTCATGCATGCTTGTCTGTAAACTGTTCAAGGAAACATCTAGTTTTTGTTATTTCTTTCTTTATTTATTGTGCTGTTATGTCAAACAAGGGATGTAAACAGATGCATCCATTCCATATCCATATTTCGTCAAATGTGGATAATAGTGTTATATTATCTGACATACCCGAGTGGATAAAAAAAACTGAGTACGAATTTTAGTATTCAAGAACATTTCTTAGTGCATATAGACTAAAGTCTATATGGTATTACATTATGTAATGCCATGATCAGTGGTTAATATGATTTTATGTACTTTTCTTATTTATGCAAGAAGGAATTGAATTGAAGTTTGAACTCAATTTTCTTTCCTATCATTAGCTTTTCTTAATATCAAAGGGTGGGTTCTTCCCATCTTATTCCAAAGGTTCTTTCTTTCCATGATGTTTGTTCTGGCATACTTTGAACTTCATCCCCCTGCGATAAGCTGCATGTTTTGCCATCCCCCCGATATTTTTTGATTAAATATGGACACAAAGTTCACTGTCCTAACAAAATCTCTAGTCAAGTACATTTCCACATCATTGCTACAAAATAAATACAAATATGGTGATACATATATTTACACTGTTCAAACCCCAAAATGAATATGTGATTTGTTCTACATGAAGCTAAATCAATGAACCTGTCCATGTGCTGCACTTCCGATTGAACTTTTTATTTGCATTGAGAAATGACATTATCCAGTAATAACCCAACAGGATAACCATATCTTCAGAGCTAATAATAGCTATCTGAATTCTATATAATGAATCAAATTGCTAACTCTTCTTGAAGTTTTTCCATTATTCTCTGTATTTCTTTCCAATGTAGAATCTACTTCCTTTAATGCTAATAATCAATGATAATTGATAAGCCTCTCTTTTTATCTTACAATGAATACTCTCACCAACCCTATAATAACCAATGAGCTATAATGTTTTTCCCCCTGTTCTGTGACCTCTGTAGCAAATCAAAGGAGATATGCATACAGGAGCTGGTTCCATGTATCCGGAAGCCCTGCGATGCACCAGTGGCTGCAGTCATTGCGAAAATTCACGCCGTTGTACTTGGACGGATGAGCATCTGTCCTCAACTGGGAGAGGAATGTGACATCTAGTAATGAAACTGGAGTTGACATTCTGCTCAACACATTCTTCACTATGGCCTCCTCTGCGAGTGGACCGGCTGGGTACTGCGATCTGTTCAGTGGCTTCGTCTGTCCCGAACAACTCCTTCGTGGTGAGTCGCCCCAGTCATTTCCACTGGTTTCCACAAAGTTTCACATCAAATATCAAATCAAGGTTAATTGACTATGAAATTATAACATATGCATGATCACAAATACGTCTCTTTTTATTGCTTATAAATCTAGATATTGTAAACATGGTTTTCTATTTCCAGATGGTCCAATGGTTGCGTAAATGACTAATATTTTACCTAAACATTTATGAATTTTGAATTTATCAGGAACGATCCAACGGTTGTGATGCCTTGTGTGCTACGCTAACGGCTCCATGCTGATGCATGCACCATTGATAACAACATCCCAACCATAATCAATAATGGCATGGAGAGGGACTTCATGTCCTTGTTGAGTGCACGACTAGTTAGCTTCACAAAAGGCATAAAAAAACAAGCCAAGGTTTTGGTCCTTACTGGTAATGAGATGGAGAGGGACCCTGGAAGAAGACCTTGCTGGTGGCTGGATCAACATTTGAGTCCACCCATTTGGCCCATGTGGCTAGACCCTTGGACATGGCTAGGGTTCGGTCCATGTCCTTCGTTATTCTGTCACCATCTTGCACATAGTCCCATCTGCAAAACACAACTTTGCTCAGTTTCTCACATTGGAAAATTTGAATTCAACAATGCAGGGAGGAGTCTGTGTTTCTTTACGGTTGCGAGGGGCCTCGTGTAGGCCACCAGTGATATGTGTTGAAGATCAGCATGTCTGCACCAAGCCAGGCGCGGCCTCCTTGTATGGAGTCGAGCTTCAGTACTCGTCCGATCTCCTCACTGACGATATCGACAAGGTAATGGGACAAGTAGTACTCTACAGTTAGCTTGTAGTCCTGCAGCGGTTGTGTTATCAGGCTTGGAAAGCAAGGGGGGGAGAAAGAAAATGTAGTGTAAGCTAAATTACTACGAAGGGCAGTGCAGTAGGGGAAATACTGCTGGAAAGTCTTGCAGGGGGAGAAAATGATACATGCAGTTAAATAAGTTTGCATAGTTGAGATTTTTAGAAGGTTTTCTCTTTTGGGTCAAATTGAGTCACTTCACTTTTCTGTTGACGCTTTTGTTGCCTTTGATCCAATTGATTGTTTATGTACTTGACATCAGCTTTATACAGATGGATCATCTTCCATGGTGATCTCAACCTTGTGATAGATCCATCTTCATCTATAGGGTTTTTTTTTTTTTCATATCGACACCTTAATTTCGTATTCACCCTTTAAATTATATTTTCATATCGACACTCTAAATTTTTTAAGTTGAGACAAAAAGCCATCTTATGTTAGTTGTTGCTTGTTTTCTAATGGTAGCATGATCAAAGTACATTCTATCCTCAACAAAAGTGAATGAGGTTGAAGTTTGAGAAGGAATGGAGTTTGAACTTTGAGAAAGAAAGGAGAGAAAATTGAGAATTTATATTGAGAAAGTTGAGAGAAGAGAAACACGAGGTTGGGGGTGGAGAGGGGAAATAGTAGTTGGGGTTGGGACGGTAGCAATTGGGTTAGAGAAAGAGCGTGTTAAAATAAAAAGAAAATGAGTTTGGTGAGAGAAAATATAGATGAAAGAGATCAAAGGTAATTTAGTCAATTATAATAGTATTATATGACATATAAAGATAAAAAGAAAATATTTCAAGAATCTTTTAACATATAGAAGGCAAAACTTACGAAGGGTTTTTTTTTTTTATTTTTTATTTGGCCCCAACTTTAAAGATTTGAAAGATTTGAGGTGTCGATAAGGTTGAGTTTTCGGTGGGTTTGGCTTTAGGGTTAGGTTATCGTTATCGGGCATAATTCGGGCATAATGCACCCTACCAACTTCGGTCAAATTCTAAAGCTTATACCCAAAACCTCATTTCTTTTCGGTTTCGGTTCAAGTACAACCCGACCTGATTGACACCCCTATTTGAAAGGACAAGAAAATTAAATTCCCAAAATTTGAAATTAATGCCATCTAAAAATTGTGTCATACAACCATCATACAAGGAACTTTCTCAAGACCTAAGCTCACTACAGTTCCAACTCATTTTCAGGTGTGTACATGTGACATTCACTAAACATCAGAGTGGAGCATACCAACTCAAAATGTCTCCCCAAATGCTCCCCTCATTCAGAGGCTTGTATTGTATGAGTGCATGTGATGTTAGGAGCCACCAAAGGGACCAAACAAAAGCATCTCTTGATTATTGGATGTGTGTGACAAATTGTTAGCACAAGTCTTTGCATGTATAATTTGCTTGTCTGCCATTAAAACACTATAAAAAAGTTGGGCATGTGGTAACATGTGCAATTGTTAAAGATGCTTTTTTTTTTGTGATTTATGTACACTGTATATTCATTTGCCTACCTTGTTTTCCCACTTTTGTACATGTCTTTATTTCTCAATGAACCAAAATTTAAGAGGGGTCATTCCACAAGGTCATGGCTATAAAAAATAGTGAAAATTTTAATATAATTCAATTCTAATAGTGTGCACTCACTAATAATCCTTAGTTGTCAATGACATTCCTAACATTAAATATTGATAAATGATATATCTCATCAATTTTTTTTAATATATATCCTTTTATAAATCTAAAGTACATTAAAGTTCATAATTATTTGTAGATGTTCAATTTGATTATATATGTATTTTCAAAGGTCAAAATTATTTTTGTGAGAATAAGTTAGTAGGATTTTAAACCATAGACCTTTTGCTTATTGCTAAGAAGCTTTAATTTTTCTTTTAATCTAAATTAAGAGATATAAACTATGTAAAGCAAGGTGCATGGTAAACAAGAGCATACATATTCTTTATGAGCAAAATAAAGCCAGCAATATTAATCAAAAAAGACATAAAATCCAGCAAAGCAACCCACAGCCAATAAAACCTTATGCATTAATGCTAATTGATTAGTTCAGCTATCAATTCTCACTACAAAACAAACTCAACCCAACAAACAGGGTCACCTCCCACAGTAATAATTGACACCAAAATTAATCAGAATTCAGAACAGAGAGCCAGTAGGGACCACCTCTAAATCCTCCTTAAGTCAAATCCACACTATCAAATAACCCAAAATTGACCTAAAAAAATTATTTAAAATCTTGGTATCTGTACGAGTCAATATCGGCTATCAATACCGACGATATCAGCTATATCAATGACATGATTTTTGATCTTAGCCTAGACATACATCCGATACGATATCGTCAGTGTATATCAGACTCGATCGATATTTGAGACTATGAAAACCAGTAAAAAGTTAAAAGATTAAAAAGTGGTACTAACCTCAAACTTCACTGTTGTTACTGTGTCAGTCTTGGTGAAATTGATCCTGGCAGTGGTGGGCAGAGCTGCGTGCAGCATGCACAGGAATGACCCGTACTGATTCAGTGCCAATGAGTCCCCCACAAACAGTATCTTCTTCCCCATCCACCTCCTCAACACATTTCTCCCATCAAACCTTCACAAAGTAAATAAAAACAAACAAATAAAATCAGTTTCCTTTTTCAATTTTGCAAATATTCACGTTTTAATGTAAATTTCGCAGGGGCCCACAAGTGACAGTGGCCCCCACTTGGCACCGACGAACTTTTACCGATCCCATTTTAATGAAAAAAAAAATTAATTAGAATCAGACAATATACACCAATCGGTTTGCAGAATGTTGGCCATTTCTCGAAAAAAAAGACGAATAAAATAATGAAAAAAACTCGCCTCGGGATCTCGCACGTGTCGGGCTTCCACCTGTACTTGAGGTACGCGCTGTCCGGCCGGCCGAACTTCCGGCAGTCGAACTCCCGCCGCACGAACGGGCAGCTTTTCGTGTCGTAGACCGGGTACGACTCGTCGTAGACCCATCTCCCCCGGTACAAGTCGCACCCGGCCGCAGCGCGGCCGGTGAGACCCTCGGCGGGCAATGCGAGGGAAACGACGGCGGCGGCGAAGAGAGAGAAGCTGCGAAGATAACTCGAATCTGTGTCCATAGAAAGTACTGGCAAAGAAAAGGAGTGAGGGAATTGGAATGGGGGAGTCTTCAGAAGGGAAAAAGAACAGAGAGTCTGCTCACAAAACCGTTTTCTGACATGACTGACATCCTTTCTACCTGCTACAAAAAGATTTTAGTTAAAAGGTAAGTAATTAGTGCTAATTTATTTAATTAGATAGCCAGCTAGGGAACTGTTTTAGGGTTGTACATCTGTATGAAATCACTTGAATAAGGTGAGAATCTGGAACATACGTTGTATGTGTGGCTGTCAGAATGGAAATCTGATGGCATTTAATTGGTGACATATTGGTATTCATTTCTATCACATGAATTGAGCTTGTCTTGGTTCTCATGTTCTTCTTCTCCAGAGATTTAGAAATTTCTGTACTTTTTTTCTCCTTTTCTTTACGTGATTAATCACAACCGTATGCTTAGATATAGATGGTTGTGATTCACTTTGGGATCCTCTCCATGTAGCAATTATTTTGGGCCGGTTCGGGTCGATATCTCTTCTTTCTTATTGGTTTTGGGGTAGATTGGAAATTAAAGAGATTTATGTTTTAGAATTGTTTTTCATCCTGATAATTTAATTTTGTTACAAAATTTTAAAATACCTAGCTCTTTTAGCATTATATCCTTTAAATGGGAGCTTGGATGACATTTTCGTTCACATTGAGGATGTCAAGAATTACAAGTGTACAAGAATAAACAAGGTAAGATATAGGAAAAGTGACCCAGAAAATTAACACCTTTGAGTATCAAATACTCAAAAATGTGCCTAAACAATTAGGGCAAGTTCTAAATGAATGGATTTGTTCCATCTTCTTCTATGGGACTTTTGGGGGCTGTTTTCTCTAAGATTTTCAAGTGGATTTTGAGCTAGTTTTTTCAACTCCATTAAGAAGTTTTCTCCACTTAATTGAGAGCAAATATTTCCAATCAAAAGGGGAGTTTATCAAGAGTGTTTTAAAGTGATTTTCTTGAGTTTTCCTCCACCACTTCCATCCTTATTTTTCTCACAAACACTTGAGCAACCCATTGACATATTTATTCTATAGGAGTGTTTTTGTGAGAGGTTTTATTGGTGATCAAAGTGTTTAGATCACCAAGAGTTCTTTCTTGTACTTTGAGGAGGCGGTGTTTCGAGTTCGTGTGTGAACTCTTTGTTTGAGGTGCGGCCTCGGCGAGCTAGTGGGCTTGCGGTGTGTACGGGACTAGAGAGTCCAAGAGTTCTAGTGGGAACTCCTTGTAGGTGTTGCGGCACCGAGTGATCCGGTGGGATCGATATATGGAAATCCTTCAAGTGTGAAGGTGGGGACGTAGAGTAAGGGTGCTCGAACCTCGAAATAAATCTCCCGTGTTTGCGATTGCTCACTCTTTATCTCTTACTCTTGTTTATATATCTTATTGTTTGCTAACACTTGTATTCAACCAAGAGAGCCAACGCGGCACCTCAACTCTTATCTAGAGGAATCTTGAGGAGTTCACGGGCACCTCAACTCTTATCTAGAGGAATCTTGAGGAGTTCACGGTTTAATTTGGATTAAATAGTTTTTAATTCCGCATTTAGTGACCATTAGATTAGCCATCACCTATTCACCCCTCTAGGTGATTTACAATGGTTTCCTACCAATTGCGCGCGAAAACTCTAAGTATCCAAAGGGCACGCCCTTTGTTCTCAATTTTCTCTATTTAAACACTACAAACTTCCATCCCATGGCCAATGTGGGACAAATGCTTTTGGCTACCTTTAGTCCTATTTTGACTTTGAATTAGGAAATCTTTAGACTTGAATATCTCATTCATTCGAAATCGGAATTGAACATGTGAATATACCACGTTCATCCCCAATGGAAGGAGAACACACTCCAACCATCATCCAATTGATTCGATCAACGGATCTCGCCGTAATTCAATTCAAAGATTCACACACACACACACACACTACACACACACACACATACATATATATATATATATATATATATATATATATATATATGTATATATATATATATATATATATATATATATATATATATAGATATATATATATATATATATATATATATCTTCATACCACAGCGAGCACTAAAAGAGCATCCCAGAAAAAGATGGTTGAAAGATTCTTCATTTGCCACACAGATGACACAAATGCTAGGCCCCTGCCAGCTCCTCTTCATTAGGTTATCCCATGTAAGAATAGCTTTATTAATAACTAGCCTAAAAAATACCCTAACCTTCATAAGTGCCCTAACTTTCCAGATTACCTTAGCAAATAGATACTGCAACCCCTAGCCGTTGAGCCTGAGTTAGAAGTTTTTTACTGTGAATGCTCGTTTAAGATCCCACTCCCTACTTGGGCGGTCTCCTGCCCTCCAGTCAACAATTAAATTTGCTGGAAGAAGTACAGCTATTCATATAAATTTCGCACTATGTCAATATCCGCCAAACTTCAAGGGAAAGAGACATGTTTTATTTTGAGTCCATCCTGACAAATATAAAGTGAGTTACAAATTCAATATCCGTTTCAAACGAAAAAGACATGAGCTTTTATTATGGAGTACATCTTGACTATTCTAAAGTGACTTGTATGTTTAATGTTTGCCTCATTTCTAGCGAAAGAGACACCATGAGTTTTTGGAGTCCGTCCTGACTATTCTAAAGAGACATACAACCTCAAAGTTCGCCTTGTGACTCGTGAAAGAGACTTAGGTCAAACTTCATAAAGTGCTTTACTTTCATTTGGAATCTATCTCTACTTCTCCTTCTCATCATCTACACTAATTGAAACACTCGATATTTCATCAATCATGCGTTTGCGAGGGAGTGTTCAAGATTTTACAAGTTTCTAGTCATCGATTTTCGAAGAGTCATACGTGATCGACATCTTTCAAATTTTTCAGTATATATTTTTCAAATTTTATTTTATTTTTATTTTTCTTTTACTCAAATTAACAACTTTCCTTCATCGTGAGTCTCTGAGGGGATGTTAAAGAAATAGTATTACAATTAGAATTATAGAATACTTGTTGTATTAGAAGTAAGGCTTCCTTATTATACAATTGTATGCCTATATATATTCGAGAATTGGTCTCATCAACAAAATACATAATTCTCAGTTTCTTTCAACTGATTTAACAATTTTAGTCTATCTCAAATTAATTAAAGCTGGATCCAAGTGTACATTCAAATTTGAATTCGATTTAAAAAAAAAAAAAAGATTAAGTCCTTTGTTAGACTCGTTGCTTTGTTGGCGGGTTTGGATCCTAAGTAAATCCTAACAATTTATAATGAATCTGTAAGTGGATATTGTTGGATCCTTCCTGAACCCGACTCGTTGTCACTCCTGGCTCATGATAGGGGTTTTTACAGGTCGGGTTGGGCGGCTTTTGAAGAAAATGAAAATATACTTGCCTGGTTGGGTGGGTTTTTGAGTTTTTTAAAGACTGTCATCAGATTTTTGGTTGGGTTCGGGTCGGTTTAGGTTTTAAGCAGGTCGGGTTGATTTAGAAGGATTTTGACGGATTAAACTAATGATTTGCTGTGTAAGCTTACACTGAAACATACACATATATAAATATAGATGTGTATATGCAAAAGATATGTCATGTGTCATGTACACATACATACATACATACATATTTATATAAGTATACATATCGACATGTGTAAATGTATAAATATTTAATAACTAGGAATAAAATCAAGTCAATGTATACTAAAAAGGGAGGTTTTTGTTCGGGTTCGGTTTCGAGTCCTGTCGTGTTCGGTTCAGACGGGTTTTGAAGAAAATAAAAACCAGTGTAATCGAGTTCGCGCAAGTTTTTGACAAGCATAAAACACGAAAGTTCTAACAAGTTCCGAGTGTGTTCGAGTTTAAGCCAGACTCATGAACAAAACGGTGAGAGAAGAAGACAAAAAGAAAAATAAAAGAAAAAACCGAGCTTATTTATGGGCTTTGGGCCTTAATTTTCGCAGTTTCTATGGGCCTTTGTTTAGTATGCCCTGATAATTTTAGCAAGCCAGTTCTTCAAAATCATGATTAATTGATTTTTCTTCTCTCTTTTTCACAATGAAAAAAAAAAAAAAAGAAGAAAATCTTATCTAAATGGAAATGGATCTTTCCAATGTTTTTTTTTCTTTGTTTAAAGTTAGTAGCTTAATTCTTGGATGTTCTCAATTGTTGTTGTAAAGAAACAAGAACTCAAGACCAAGCTGGTTAAGCTTTAACCATCTCAAACGTTACCAATCAGTGAAGTTCTCTTCCATCCCTTTTGCCACCAACTGGGGAAGTTGTTAGATGAGTACCTTGCAAATCACTTCAATAGTAAGGCACCATCAATCCCTCACCAAGAGTTGGAAAAATAAGTGCAAGCAATTCAAAATAAACCATGTGCATCTCCTCAAACCAACCTACATGAAGTCCCTACTGACCTTTCTCCTAGCTTCTCTTGTGCTCATCGGAACCGCTCGGATCGCCACCGACGTCTACAGCTCGATATCCGGCATCCGAATCGACGAAGAGTTCGGCCGTGCTCTCAGGAACGGGTGCAATGTCTTTGAAGGGAAGTGGGTGTTGGAGGAGGACGGCTCTCGGCCGCTCTACACCGAAGATAGCTGCCCTTACTTGACGCAGCCGGTGACATGCCGGAGAAATGGGCGGCCGGACTCGCTCTATCAGCGGTGGTGGTGGCAGCCTCATCAGTGCAAATTGCCGAGGTCTGTACATTTCAATGCTATTTTGACTCGAGAGGTTTAAGCTAGATTTGGGCTTGTTTTCTTTGTACGTAGGTTTGATGGATTGATGCTTTTGAAGAGTTTGAGAAACAAGAGGCTGATGTTTATAGGGGACTCAATCCAGAGAACTCAATGGGAGTCCATGGTGTGCCTCCTGCAATCTGTCGTGCCTGACAACAAGAAGTCTGTGCACAAGGATCCACCCAGGAGAATTTTTTTCGCCAAGGTAGGGTTTTTTTTTTGTTTCTGTTAAGTTTGCTTGATATACATTGTTGGCTTAAAAAATATCAGGTCATGTTTCCTTGATAAAATTTGTGACTGACGAAACTGTATTACTTTGCGTATGATTGTGATTCTTTCTAAATGTAAAGTGATTGCTCATCTGCATGAGAAAATATTGTGATTGAGTAAGAGGGCATTTGGTTTAAATTGTCAGGAGTACAATGCCACAGTTGAGTTCTACTGGGCTCCTTTCATCGTCGAGTCCAACAGTGATCACGCCACAAAGCACACGGTGCAGAAGCGACAGGTGAGGTTGGACTCCGTCGCCAAGCACAGCAAGCAGTGGGAGGGTGTCGACGTTTTGGTGTTCGAAAGCTACGTGTGGTGGATGTACAAACCTCTCATCAACGCGACGTTAGTTCACCAACACCTCTCTCTCGCTCTCTCTCTCTCTCTCTCTCTATATATATACACAATTGCGAGTTTCGACATCAGTTTACATAATCTCTTCTATCAAAACTGAACGTGAGAGGAGAAAATTTCAGGATGGGATCCTTCGACGTCAAGGAGTACGGAGTCCCGGCTGCCTATAAATTGGCTTTGAAGACATGGGCCGACTGGCTCGAATCAACCTTCAATCCTCGCACTCAGAAAGTCTTCTTCATGAGTCTATCGCCCACACATCTGTGGTAACTTCTAAGTCCAAATCAAAAAATGAAAAATATGACCATCTGTTTCATTAAAGAGAGAACGCGATATCAACATGTCTGCATATTGCTCCAATACTACGTATAGGAGCAGAGAATGGAGACCTGGGAGCAAAGAGAACTGCTTCAACGAGACGCACCCGATCGAGGGACCGTTCTGGGGCGCGGGATCGAGCCTGGAGATGACGAAGATCGTGGGGGATGCTCTGCGAGAGACGAAGGCGAAGGTGACACTCGTCAACATCACGCAGTTGTCGGAATTCAGAAAGGACGGGCACACCTCTGTGTACACGGAGAGGAGAGGGAAGCTGCTGACGAGCAAGGAGAGGGCTGAGCCCAATGTGTATGCTGACTGCATCCACTGGTGCTTGCCTGGGGTCCCTGATACATGGAATGAGATTCTGTATGCTTACTCGTTATATGGAAATTGAACAAAACTAAACCCCCAAAACTTTGGATCCACCTCAATATTTTGTCTGTCATTATGAATGACAACATTCTTTCATAGTTGATAAAATCCTTGATTTTTTTTATTTTTATTTTTATGTGCTCTAATAATATAGATTGACTTAAACATAGTGGATCTTAAAGTTTTTCCCTGACATTGAGTTTTAAGGACTCAATTCTGTCTCCAAATTAGATTGTATTTCTTGAATATGTTATCTATATAGATTATTATTAAAAATTTTGTCCGTCCGTCTGTCTTCATCCGTGTGAGAGAGCAATGTCTCCCCCCTCCTCTTCCTCCTCTCTCAGCTCTCCCCCTTCTCTCCCTCCTCCTTCCTCTCTCCCCTCCTTTTCCTGAGAGATCAACCAGTTTTCCACCAACAACGACAGTATACTAGTATTTATACAATAGCTCGTCACAATGTGAAGAGAACTCCAGCTACTATTACAACGTTACAGGCTCTTGCACCTCCACTTTTTATTTTTGCAGCAGCAGGACAAGCAGTGTAAGAAATCAGCGGAAGAATCAAACTGAAAACTTGACATATCTACAGAAAGCTCTTAAAATCTGACATGTCTTGCATACAACCAAACTGTCACAAGGCGCGCTGTTGCGAAAGACTCATATTTAGAACCTCACGAACAGAAGCAAAATTTCCGATTACACAAAGCTCTCTCAGTAACGCACCAAATTATTTCACAAAATCAAAGGAAAGAAGAAAAGGAAGAAGAAGAAAGTCGTTACCCAGACGTCACATATTGCTTAGATGATCAAGGCCTGTTATTAGCTTAAAAAGGTCTTTTATCAGTGCGAAAAAGCACAGTAATCTTAATGCCCATTGCTTGAGTGCACAAAAAAAAAGCAAGATTTGCAGTCATTTGCCCGCCTCGTATTTGATTACAGTAACTCCCATTCTGATTCAATGAAGTCCTGAGTTGATGAAGCGATACTGCTCTGTTTGTTCTGCGTTTCTGTAATGTTTCTGACGTACTTGTAGTTTGCTAGGTTGTGTCCCTTCCTAGAGATGAATACATTCTTGAGCTTTTTCTGGTATAGTAAACAATTGTCAGTTGCCAGTTAATGGTCGAACTGGAAAGTAAACAAACCAAAAAAATGCAAGAAAGTAAAATTCAAAAATTGTTAGGCTAATATACTTCCCGAATACAATAAGAAACATTGTATATAGGACGACAGGACGTCTATGTGCAACCAATTCAATATAAACATGAAAATAGCAATAATACAGCAAAGTATGGTGTCCAACATGTGGGTGACATGGCTTCCTAATGAACACATTCATGCTTCTTAGGTTCTTGTAGAATGAAATAGCATCAGAGGTAATTCCTTCAACTGTCACCAAAATACTACATAAAAATATTTCCTTCAACCTTCACCATGATTTGAGTTTTGGTGTAGCGAAAGGGAACATTAATATGGTATCAGTAATGTAGGGGAGCTCTTGGAGGAATCCTAGTTGTATTAGGCTTTCTTATTTTTAGTTTCCTTTTTCTTTTCTTTGTTTCTTCAGTTTGGTTCCTAGTAGGTTTATGGCTTTTTATTGGTTTGTTTTCTATTAGATCTAGAACTCTTTATTGCTTTGTTTCCTACTTGATTTAGGGCTCTTTTATTGGTTTGTTTCCAATTAGATTTATGATTCTTTAGTTCGCCTTGTCTATATAAAGGCCCTTTGAAACTCTTTATAGACGCCTTGAAGTTTAACAAATTTGAGAAATTTTCTTTCTTGTTTGTGGATTCCAGAGTTTTTCTACCTAGCGTTTTGCTTAAGGTTCGTCAGCGTTGGAAAGAAATCTAGCCGGCACTTTGCTTCCAATCTGTGTCGAGTGGTATCAGAGTGAGGCCAAATCTAAGATGGCGGGTGCAGGACGTGAAAACAATAGTGATCTAACTTTGGAGGGTCTTTCATGTAGATTTGATGTTATCGAGCAGAGGGTCAAGGAGTAATTCCAATCTCTTCATCAGGCGATTGAAAATCTAGATTTGAACAATGGCAAAGATTGTGATAGTCGTAGGAATACTCGTGCTAATGGTCTTTAACCTAAGCCAATCCACACATCTACGAGATGATTCCAGAGAAGATGAAGTTTCCAATAATAACAGTAGAAGGCAGCGAGGAAAAGATGAATCTCCTGACGATGAGGAAGATGGTTTTACATCCAATGGACGACGAGGTGGATGGAAAAATAGGGATTTTGACGAATATCGGCTAAAGGTCAAAATCCTCAGTTTCAACAGTAATCTTGATATTGAATCTTTCTTGGATTGGATCTATGAAGTTGAAAACTTTTTTGATGCGGCCAATATTTCTGAGGAGAAACATGCCAAGTTTATGGCTTACAAACTCAAAGGAGGGGAAGCTGCATGGTGGGATCAGTAGCAAAACACCCGAGGGTGAAAAGGAAAAGCAGCAAGAAAAACATGTCAAGTTCTTCGCGATGTGAATTGAATGTCAGAAGATCAACAAGCAGCAAAGTATACTGGTGGGCTTAAGTATAGAATTCAAGAACAAGTTGTCTTGCACAACGTATTTTCTGTGGATAAAGCCCACAATCTGTCTTTGAAAGCAGAAAGTCATTGATTCGACTCTTTCAGGCAGGTGGAAAATCAGCAGACCAGTCTACAGAAAAACAACCAGTAATCCCCCAAGGACGGTTTCCTATGGCATCCTCCAGTGCTGGTTCTAGTACCACTTGGAAGACTAGAGATTTGGCAAAGAAGGATAATCCATATGCAAAGCCTGTTGCAATTAAGTGTTACTAATGCCTCGAGCCCAGACACAAAATGAACGAGTCCCTAATAGAAGACCAGTCAACCTTGCAGATTATGAAGGAGATGAAGACGTGATTGATGATGATGATTTGCAGGATGCTGAC
This sequence comes from Agave tequilana, assembly GCA_038442645.1. Classification (NCBI taxonomy): domain Eukaryota; kingdom Viridiplantae; phylum Streptophyta; class Magnoliopsida; order Asparagales; family Asparagaceae; genus Agave; species Agave tequilana. The sequence continues at coordinate 153,920 of JAVJIF010010241.1, forward strand.
TTCAAATGAGAACATGTTTTATGTATAATCAGAAAGCTACTATGCACTCCAAAAGTACAAGATACCTCACAGAGACATCAAATTTTTCATGCACAGTGTTATGTTAATAAGAAGGTATGCAAGTTTATCACCGACAATGAAAGCTGCGAGAATATTATTTCAAGGGCACTTGTGAACCACCTGAACCTATCCACTGAGCCACATCCAAATGCCTACACAATTGGCTAGATCAAGAAGGGGTCATCTATTAAGGTAACAGAAATATGTCAAATTTCTATTTCAATTAAAAAATTTTATCAAGATTTTGTTACTTGTGATATTGTGAACATATATGTGTATCATATTTTATTGAGAAGGCCATGACAGCATGATATAGATGCAACCAACAAGGACAGGCAGAATATTTACATGTTATTGTGAAGGGGTAAGAAGATTGCAATGAAACCCATTGGAGAGCAAGTTGAAGCTTCTAAATAGGAGGGGTGATCTTTCTTATCAATTTGCAGCTTGGTGAATTTTTGATAGGATGCAAAGAGAGACCAAACAAAGATTTGCCATGGTAATAAAAGAAGTGAACCCGCCAGTCATATTCCAACTAAGTTATAGCATTTGTTAGAGTTTAAGGAGATCAGCTCTGACAAACTGTCCGATGGTTAACTGTCAATGAGAGCATTCAACACCACATTGACCTTGTTCGTGAAGTTAGCTTACCTTATTTGTCACATTATCGAATGAAAAAAGAGAGTGATGTACCTAGGGAGAAAGTTGAAGAGTTGATTCGCAAGGGTCACATAAGGGAGAGAGTATGAGTCCGTGTGCAGTGTCAGCCTTACTAACACAAAAAAAGACGGGAATTTGTGCGCGTGTGTGGACAATCGAGCCATCAACAAGATCACAATCCGTTACAGATTTTCTATACACGGTTGGATGATATGATTGATAGATTGGGAAGGTCAAAGGTGTTTTTCAAGATCGATCTTTTTAACCGTTATCGTCAGATTCAAATTAGATCTGGTGACGAGTGGAAGCCGACATTTATCATCAAGGAAGGTTTATATGTGTGGTTGGCAATGCCCTTCGGTTTGTTAAATGCACCAAGTACTTTCATGCAGCTTATGAATCAGGTATTGAAACTGTTTCTTGAAAAGTTTGTGGTCGTCTACTTTGATGATATTTTAGTTTACATTCAAAGTGAAGTGAAGCATATGAGGCGTGTGCAACAAGTGCTAACAGTCTTATAAGAAATAAGTTGTTTGTGAACATGAAAAAATGTAACTTTATGGTAAACAGACTAATATCCTTGGGATTTGTGGTTAGTTATGAAAGAATTCATGTTGATGAGGAAAATGTAAAAGTGGTTAGATTGGCCTGTTCCGAAGACTGTCTCTGAAGTGCGAAGTTTTCATGGATTAGCAACATTTTCTCGTCAGTTTATCAGGAATTTCAATAGTTTAGCCGCTCCAATGACAGTTTATATGAAAAAAAAGTTCATTTCAATGGACTGAGAAAGCTAACAAAGATTTTGCATTAATCAAGGAGAAGTTGACTATTGCTCCAATCCTAGTCATGCCTATCTATGAGAATGTGTTTGAACTTGAGGACGATGCTTGCGGAGTTGGTATTTGAGTTCTTTCTCTAGAAAAGTGACTTATTGCTTTCATGAGCGAGAAGTTGAACGAGGCCAAGCAAAAGTGGTCTACCTATGAACATGAGTTATATGCATTATTCAGATCTTTGAAGACATGGGAAGCATCTGATTTTGAAGGAGTTTGTGATTCATTCAAACCACTAATCCTTGTAGTACTTGAAGAATCAAAAGCACATCAACAAAATGCATGCCATATGGGCAACATATTTAGAGCAATTTACTTTTGTTATTAAGCATAATTTGATGTTCTTAACAGAGTAGCTAATGTGTTGAGTCATAGAGCAAGCATGTTGGTTATTTTGTGGGGTGAGATCGTCAAGTTCGAATGCTTGAAGGAGTTGTATGAGCAGGATGCAAATTTCACAGAAGCTGAGAGAAGTGTGCGAATGACCAACCTGCTAGAGATTTTCTTGTAATGGGTGGCTACCCTTTTAAAGGGAATCAACTATGCATCCTTAGAATTTCCTTGAGTGAGAAGATAATTAGGGATTTACATGGTGGAGGACTTGGATGACATCTGAGTAGAGACAAAACTACACAGAGCATGGAGAACAAATGCTACTGGCCGCAACTGAGGGAAGATGTAGCTATCATCGTGAGAAGTTGTCTTGTCTGCCAAGTTACAAAAGGTCAAAAGGTCCAAAAACTCGACATTGAGGAAAGTTATTTGGAAGTGGAGGGGACTGATGTAGGGGAGCTCTTGGAGGAATCCTAGTTGTATTAGGCTTTCTTATTTTTTTAGTTTTCTTTTAGATTTCTTTGTTTCTTTGGTTTCTTTTCTATGATTTAGGACTCTTTTATTGCTTTGTTTCCTACTAAATTTAGGACCTTTTATTGGTTTATTTTTTATTAGATTTATTACTTTTTGTTGGTCTTGTCTATATAAAGGCCCTTTGAAACTCTCTGTAGACATCTTGAAGTTTAAAAAAAATTGAGAATTTTTTTCTTTCTTTTCTAGCGGATTTCGTAGTTCTTCCACCTAGCGTTTTGCTTAGGGTTCGTCGGCACTAGAACGAAATCTAGCTAGCACTTTTGCTTCTGATCTGCGTCAATTAGAGTAAGGTCAATTGTAGCCTTATTGTGGATAAACAATACTACAATATAATTGTGGAAGTTGTGTGTGATTCTTGTAGATTTAGCAAAATGGCAGAAAGTGTTCTTCATACGAGGCCTTCTGAGTTTTGAGGGTGCTGCAGATGTAGACTTGAATCAAGCCAAGGTGACCAAGTCAAAAACCTGGCTGAAGTAAAGAGCTTGGCATGTAAGCAGTTCAATTTGGTCTCAGAGATGGACATCTATTTAGCGAAAGTGTCTAGAATCCATTAAATATTAAAGTTGTTACAAAATGGATTTAGTCCCCCATCTGGTGGAGTGAAAGATGAATAAATGGATTTGCACCTAAGACTCAAATAAGGTCTTCACCTTTGGTCACATAGGTTTTGAGCCTATTAGCTAATCCATCACATTTGGTGGGCCTATATTGTAACCAATTTGTTAGATAACCACTTTATCCTTAATTGGACATTTAACATATATTTATTTATCTCAAACTGCACTACCTTTCCAAGGATTGCATCTTTCCACCGGAGCCCTTCGCATCTAGCCTAAAGCCTAAAGGCCATGTGTTTGATGTTTGTGTTATTTTTCCCCAAGGTGGGTGGGTGTGGGCGAGCCTAGGCCCACTTTCACAAACAGCTTATGAAATTAGCATGATATTGTTATCACATGCAAATACTGAAACTGAATATAGCATATCTTAGGTCACCTTGAATGATTTATTCCTTTCTGCACAATGTGAAATCAAGGCTATTTCATTTTCTATAGAATCATCCAGAAAATCTTCTACAGTAATCGCCTCAAATTCTTCCGTTTGAGAATTTTGAATAAGCACATTGTTGCTGCTGGAAGTGAAATCTTTCCTAACATCAGAAGCTCCTGCAATATCTGCAGCCACAAATGCCACAAATAGATCCTGTAAAGGTTAGCTACTACAAAAGTTTTACAAATTAGCATTCAAACTAGACCAACAGGTTGCTTGTATATCAGAAACATTGTAATTTTAGTGAAAAAGCTATCCTTGGATTTCCTTAGGCTATCGGCTAGCAATATTTTGACCTAATTTGGATCAGACCGCTGAAAATATTAATTCAAAATGTGCAGTAAATTTTAGTTTCGGCTCAAATTTAAACCATATTCTCCTTAGTTTTATTTTCTTTTTGGGGGAAATCAGACACATGTATAAAGTTTAAATTTGTGATGAAGTACAATTTTACAAAAACTTATTAACACCTCTCTTGATCCATGTTAAGATAATATTGTTCATATATAGCCTATAAATGCGTCATTTTCCATGCATTTCTATTGCATTGTATGTGTCCAATATTACTTAATAAATTTAGAATTGGTAAGTGTCAGGTTTTCCAGATGCAAAAAAAAAAAGAAAAGAAAAAAGAAAAAAAAATTCACATTTGGCTTTAAAGGCTTAAAATAAATTAATGTGTTCAAAGACATGTCCAACATCTGACACTTTGAAATTTGATGGTATTTTTTGTGCAAAGTCAGTTTAAGCATGTTAATTACCCACCAGGTCTTGGCTTTTCTCTTTTATGCCCACTTAGGCTACCATGTGCTTCCCATTGTTATGTGGGAATACCAAGATATGCAGCAATATTTCTAATAGAAAATATTAAGGTACTCAGCAGATGTCATTTAAAAAAATGTACTCAGCAAATGCAAGGAAGAGTTTGACATGTTATCCAATAGTTGTGTTGACAGTGCATATGTGGAAGCTCTAGGACTAATGAGCATAAAGAGGAATGTGTTTTGTTGATGAATGAGATATATGTATAGAGCCATAGAGCAAGTACCATATTCTAGGAATGGCCCAGGACTCCCAAATTCGTAAGGACCAATTGGTGTCTCACAGTCATTTCTGCATGGTACCATTGTGTCCTGAGAGGTGCCTGTTATGTTATCAATCATGAGAATCTACAGATGAAAAACAAGATCAACAGCATAAACAACGAAACAAGACATTTTCAGTTTCTTAGAAGAAAATCAATACCATTTACTTGTACAGGTGGAACATGGCCTGAAATTGTCAATGATCTGCCATCTCGGTGGGACTTAAGTAGTTGGATACAATCTTGTCTAAGTGAGCTCGTGGGATCATCAGCCAATGGGAATGTATCTTTAGTTTCCTTGCAGTTTTCTTTTGAATCATCTGAACAATATATAGCTCCAGTTGAATGTGGCTCCTCATTGTCTTGATCAGATGCAATTTCATGAATTTGAGCTTGAGACACACAAGATAATGAAACTAGGTGTGAATCTTCTGTTATCGAAATAGGTGGTTGCTTCTGATCACAGGCTGATAGCTTTTCGCTAGAAGAATTATTGACAAGCACTCCTGAAGATTCATTGGAGACCTTAGAAATAGTATCGTGCTTCGAATAAAAACCAGAACTTGGCCCTTTAACATCATCTGGAGTTTCCCAGTCACAAACTTCCTCATATATCTTTCTGATATGCTCACCTGCGGTATCAATGTATTTGTTGCACGCATCAACATATTCATTGCAAGATGTCTGTAGCACAGAATAGATCTTTTTTATTATTCAGAAAGTATATAAGCAAACAAATCGATTAAGATTCTTTCATAATCACTTTCAAGAGAACAAATACGGAAAAGCTTAATCTCGGATAATACCAAAATCAGGTACCTTCCTACATACAAAATAATTTACTTCAATGCCAAAAGTAAAGCATGGCAATAGAATTATTTTGGGGGAGACTTATAAAATGATGCGAACCTCGAGCGTTTGGCATATCCCTTTAACCCAGGATAGTTTGTGACTTGTAAAATCCATACTGAACAGAGTAGAGTCTCCTTGAAGAGAATCACAAATTATTTTCTCCCCTCCTTTGTCATTTACTACCTCGATCAGATTATCGTATGATCGCGGTAGATATACAACTGTTCAAAATAAAATGGTACTTAGATTTTAAAAACACTGCATACAATATAGTTTTGACAGAAAGGCATATTAAATAAGATAAAACATGAATCATCTTTTGGAGGAGGCTTGAACCTTATAGAGCCAAAAAGACCCAATTCATCCCCTACACTAAACTACCAAAAGTGAAGGTAGGAAGAAACCACAAATTTGACCTCCACAGAGTGAGGGAAAATTCCATCACCACATCACCAAAAAATTCACATAAATTATGTAAATACATATTTATAAGTAAAATTATATCATATAAACCACAAAATACCCCTTTCTCTAACATATACCAAGTTTGATTGCAATATAAATGAAAAGAAGCATTTGTTGCTTAAAAATTATTTTCTATTTCTCAACTCCAAACAACTATACATTATACAATAAGCATGCCAAAAAGAGAGAAATAAAAATCAGATTCTCCTAAATTACTGTTCAGAAGAGTCTGGAAGTCAAAACAAATAGGATACCCAAATTCAAATTAAAAAAAATATGATAGAAAATTATTAGAAAGTAAAAGCCCAATTCTTTCAAATTGTGGGCAAATCACAATAATTCCATGACAGAGAGTGGGAAGCTCCTTCAGGGTTCTCTCATTTTCATGTAATTTGTAACAAATATAGTACAAGAAAAATCAAGATGGTATGTTTGCTCCCAAACTTTAAAAAGATCATGTTAATTCACAACATAATAAAAATTATAGCGAAACCAAAAAAGATTCTTCCACAAATCATCAAATTCTGCACCAAAATAGCACAAATTATGCACCAAGATAGTACAGACAAACTCACAGAAACAAAAACCCACCATAGGAAAATTCCACAAAACCCAGATATGAGCAAAAATTCTAACCCAACAAGGATAAAGTCAAACCTTTTAACACCAACATGTTGTAAAATTCATTAGGAAAAATATATACCTTGAAAGATTGGAAATTTCCTGGAGAACAATCGAGCTGCTCAGGAACTGAAACCAACAACTGATTATTAAATTAAATAAAATTAAAAAAAAGAAACTAAAGAGAAAGAGGAGAGATTATGAGAGGAGTGGAGCTTTGAAGAAGGTGAGTAAAGTCCTGAAGAGAGAGGAGCTTGGGAAGTGGTGGGAAGGTGGGGTCCACCAATATAGACATGTGTTGGACTTGAGTGCTAGAGCAACCTCTTTTTTTTTTTTTTTTTCTTAAAGAGATAAATAAATAGATAAATGTTAAATTATTTATTTTTAACTTATTTAGATAAAGCAGAGAATTGGTTTCTACCCAAATAAAAATTCTTTTTTTTTTAAAGAGATAAATAAGTAGATATATGTTTAAGTTATTATTTAAATTATTTAGACAGGGCAATAAATAAGTGGCATCTTTCCAATTAAACACCTTGTTTTGTTGATTATTAGGACAAGGAGGTTGGCTGGGGTTTAGGGTTTTTGTAAATAAATGGTTGGTGTTACTATAAATAAGGTGTTGATATTTTCACTCTAAATTGGATATGCACTCACCTTGCCCCATTCCACAAGGATTTGTGGCTTAGCCGCTGGTGCTTCTCATTCAACTCAAATTGGAAAATAGTTTTGATGAGTTATTTCTTTTTATCCCCTCTTGTTTTTATTTTTCTTGAAGATTTAGAATTTTTCATAATATAATTTTAAGCTATATGTCTTAATAGTTATTTTTATTTTTTTTCTCTTTGTTTTCTTTATTGCTTCTTTTTGTCAAAAAAATTGTGTTAGATTTAACTCTGATTGTACTTATAAATAATCAGTTTAATAGGTACTTACTTTTACGTAAGTAATATTTTTTTTCTCAGTTTTTCTCTATCGGATGAACTTACATGCTATGTATAAATATTCTAAGTATCTTAATTTATTAGAAAAATTTCTATATTTTGTAAAATCTTATTTTATTTTTTTTTTCCCCTGTTCTTCCCTTTTTCTCTTCGCTTGAACCTAACGCAGGAGTGCTACCGTCTTATTGAATGTGAAAATATCAAATAAAGGAGTTAGAGATTCTCAATGCACACAAAGTCACGGGTGATGGTCTGCCGTACACGTGGACAGAACCAAGGGTACTAGTGGACCCCACTTTGTAGCTCTCAAAAGGAAAAGGAAAGTGAGCATTTTTTTTTTAATCTGATTTTTTGTCTTTTTTCCCCATCTGGTGGCCCTTTTTGTTCTGTAATGCTAACTTTCTTTAAAACTTTACCCTAAACAGTCATTAAAGTTGATTAATACCTCAATTAGGCTTTGAATGCTCCATATCTTGTCACTTTTCACCACTTCTAGTGAGAGTTTGTGAAGTGGTTTTCTTTTTCAATTATTTGTGATTTCTTTTATCTCTTGTTTTTCTAAAGAGCATGGCGTAGTGTCCAACATGAAACGTCGCAAAACCCACCCAAATTATCTTTTTCACCTATGAGAGTAGCCTTAATGGTTCGTTTAAGTGATGTGTTGCTATAAAGATGGCAAAAACAAAATTGTAGCATTTTTTTTTTTGCATTAGGAGGAGAGAAAGAGAAATTCTAACAGGGAATAAAGTAGGGGTGCGGAACAGGCCGAGTTTGGCTCGTCCGGTGCGGAACCCGCGCAGGTCAGGTCTCGAACCAACCAGGTCAAGGCCCAGGCCGGGCGCCCGGACCCCTCGTGGTTTAATAGGCGGCCCGGCTCAGTTCGGGTCGTTCCCCCTTCGGGGGACTCGGTCTTGGCCCGGTGACGCACCCGGTCTGGGCCGGGCCAAGCCGATCAGACCATTTATAAAGGATTATTAAAAATACCAAAAAAATTTAAGAATAATTTAAAAATGTAAAAAAAAATCCCCCAAAAATCAATAAAAATATCAAAAAATGCTAAAGAAAATTTGACAATAATATAGACACTTGAATGGAAAGAGAGCTAGAGAGAGCTTAAGTACTTGAGAACTTCAGAGAAATTGTAAAGATTTTAAATTTGTAAAGATTTTTAGAGCTTTTTTGTGATGAAATGAAGTGGGGAAGTGTGTATTTAATGAGGAAAAGATGGTGTTAAAATGTAATTTTTTTGCAAAAATTTCAATATTTGACTCAATATGTCGTTAGGAGTCTATTTGTTAAAAAAAAAAAAAAAAAAGTACCACTAACAATTAAATTTCTACTTCATATACCCATTGGGGTTTTTTTGGGAAAAAATTGCAAAATATTTCACCCCAGAACCCTGACGGTAAAATAAATAGCCATTGGGGTGGGCCGACCTGGCCCAGCCCGAGTGCGGCACAGCCCACTCATGTGCTGTGCGTCGTGATCCGCCCACTCGGGCACGCCCCATAGAAAGGTTCGGGCCGTGCCAACGCGGGCTGGGTCCTTACGGGTTGACAGGCCAACCCATTTTGCATCCCTAGAATAAAGCTTTCACTCTAAGAGGAAGAAAAAAAATATATCAAATAGATCTCAAATCATTATGTGATAAGCTTACGATAATAAGCTTATGCGGCTTAATTTCAAAAAAAACATCATGAAATTTCATTGGATTTCAAAAGGCTGCAAATAACTTTGAAAGATACATACAGCAATCTATCGTGAACAATGAAGTTTTAAAGTTCGTGATAGTTTTGTTGCAGTTTTCAAAGCTTTTAGTATTTTTTTTGAAATCAGGGAAAGCTTTTAGTTTTCTAAATTTAACTAGTGCATTTTAATTCGAAAACCATGACTGCTACCCAAGTTTGGAAGATTTGGGCTACAAACTCCCTGCAAGAGGAAAATACCACAAAAACCTATACAAATTCTTCATGCAACATCACGCTGCTGCACATCAAATTTCATTCCTTTGAGCCTGCAATTGCTTTCGCCAACAGGAAAAGATTCAAGCAAACGAACTGGAAAACACCAGGACAAGAACAAAGCTGACCCACACTACTCTCACTGAAAATACACAGCATACAACTTGCATTGCAAAAGGATGCAGGAGAGCACAAAGTTAACTGATCTTAGGTTGTAAATGCTCACTGAATCAACATACAGTTCGCAGCGAAATCTCAAAAAGTAAGATTCTTGAAACCACTTCTCACTGCTAGTTATGATCCTGAATCCAAGTAATACTCTGCTAAAACAACAGAAGAACTGTCCGCAAAAAAAATGCAGAATGTAAAACACAGGACTGAAAAGAGTTTTAGCAAACAGAACAGAAAGAAAAGGGGGGAGAGAAATTTTCAGAATAGATGATCAGGGAGAGATGCATCATAAACTAAGAAAGTTGCACATAGAAGAGATCAACTCCAAAGATAAAAAATCAAATAAACGAAACACAAACTCACACAAGGAAACCACAAATTAATATGCATAAATAGAAAGCTTTACAAACTTCGCACACAAAGAAGACAGCAAAAATCCCATCATGGAAAACTGTGAGGTTCTATCTTGAGCTAACATTAAACAAGATCAGTTTAAAACTAGTATCGAAGAATTCAAAGCAAATGGAATAAAGGTTTGCACAACATCAAAATGATCAAAATCAATGCAAGATATAAGAAAAGGACTTGATTGGCATATAAGCAGGCCAAAACAAAGGGATGTTGGCAAATAACAACCACCTACATGTACAACAAAGTATTCCACCCAAAAAATCCAGAAGCAAGCACGCAAAAAGAAGACAAACACACATAATCCAATGATTATCACATAAATCCATAGAGAAGCATTAAAATGAAGATGGTGCGCATCAATCTAATGATTATCCAATAAATCCATAAGAAAAAAAAACCCAACAAGAAGACAATGTGCATAGATCTAACATATCATCACAAGCTGAATACCCCAAATTACGATCCATTCAAACCCCGACAACAACAACAACAACAACAACAACACCAAACACCACCACCACCATCACCACAAAATATTCGCAGAGTCAACAGAAATTCAAAATATCAGCCAAAACTAGCAATGAGGTATAATCAATCGCAAAACTAAACTAAAATCCAAGATGAAAGCAAGATTGTCTGTAATCCCCAAAGTCAAGGGAGACATAATACATGAAATTATCTTTCTTGTTCGTAAATTACTGGATATCTAACAAACATTAAGCAGCAATGACACAAGCCTTTTTAAGACAGGCTCAAAAAACTATGATACATATTCCTATCTCGGGGGAGAAAAGAAAGGTACGAGAAACTGTCTATTTTTCTTGTTCCTAAAGTAGAGATACAAATAGAGAAAATTAAGCAACATGACCAAAATGGAGATTACTTTGTAACAATACCACAAAACAGCGGACGGTAAAAGAGAGAAAAATATCCAACAAGCAAAAGAATCGCTATGGCTCAACTGTAGTCACCTGCTGCCATTCGCCGTCCACAGCCTCCTTCCACAAGGTTACATTGTTGTTTCCATCAGACAGCCAATATATTCCCCGTCAATGACCATGACACCTCCAAACAGGAGTCTTAAAATCGTTCAAAACTCTACCTTCCCACTGATCACCTTCTTTTGCCACTGTCCATATTACCACCGTTCCATCCTGAGAGGCACTAGCAATTGTCGATTTAGGAAGACCCAGGTTTGGTGCCCAGGCAACATCCCTTACCCAATCACCATGCATCTGAAGGGCAGGAAAGCAATCCATCTTCCAGCTGCCATTGTATAGTTTCCACACTTTAACTGTGTTGTCGCAGCCACCAGAAACAAGCTTCTGGACAGGATCAAGGAGTCCTGAACCAACCAAAGCACTGGGAGCTGTAGATGGCGGCCATGAAACAGAAGTCACTCCAACTGGGTGTGCCTGATTAATCCTTGTGGTATCCCAGCCACCATCAGGGTGAGCTGTAAAGACAGAAATGTTTCCATCCGAGGAACCACATGTTAAAGAGAGGCCGAGCTCATGTGGAGCCCATGCAATGGAATTAACAGAAGATTTATGTTCGGTAAAAACATGGGCCTGTATCCACTCTTCGGGTTAGGTCCCTTCTTTCCATATGATCACACGGCCATCGTAACTGCAAGAAGCAAGCATTAACCCGAACTTTGGGTGGGCCCAACCTGCCAGACTGGACCTTGGTGTCCACTCAGGATGGCAAGATGCTGATTTGAGGAGCCACTAAGACCAATTATCTTGATAGTAGTATCAGATGAGGCTGTTCCAAGCCGCTTACCATAGTAATCCTGCACACATCATGAACAACAGCTTGGTGACCTGTTTCGATCTTCTGAGAAGGCATTGTTCAACTCGCAGCAGCAATAAAGTTTTGTGAAGCTGATGGAAACCATAGTAGGTCAGGATTTACATATTTGGGATGGCAATAGAAGGGGGTAGATGGAATATCAATATCCAAAAAGAGTAGACTTCCCCTCCATAGAGCTTCAAATTTATTATCGGTTTCGGTATACTTTGTCTGAAACTGACCAAACTAAGCCGAAACTTTCTAAAACTCAAAAAAACTGACTACACCTTTGCAAAACCAAAACAACATACCTAATTTCGATTCTGATGGAGATCAAAATGAAACAGATAAAACTAAGACAAAACAGATGAAACATTGTTCCTTGATAGACACAAACTCATTTACATGTGTTACCATGTTCAATGAAAATGAGGAACCAGATTAATACAAGTTCACCATGCTTCCAGTGATGAAGGGTCTATAGGCTGTGAAGGATGGCGAGACACGCGAACTTGTTGCTTCTCAAGAGAGAAGACTCGACCATGTTCAATGTGCAAGTATTTTTCACTCCCTTCCATCATAAATTTATAATCCTTCTCCTTTTTCCTCTTTGGTTAAAAGATGAGTTTGAGCTAAACTAGGCAAGAGACAAGAGTTATATGCCTACACATTTTTTCAAACATTGACTGATTCTAATATTTATCGGGAATATTGTGTGCCCCCAATTTGATATTAACCATATAATATCGGTTGATATCAGAGTTGATGCCGCCAACTTGCCTAATATATCTGATATTGACACCTATATTGATGAAATTGATAATAAAAACAATTGGTCAATACCGAAATTGACACCAAGATTTTAAACAATGGACCTACAGTCTACATCAGTAGCAATCACTATAGTCTTGTCCATGAAAGTTTGATTTAGTTTAGTTAAATGGTAGAGGTTCATAGGTTCAAACCAAATGCTGACAACTTGCTTACATGACTAAGCCATTGATTCATGCGGGAGTAGAGATTTCAGAGAAAATTTCCAATTCCATGTGAGGTTGCTGCAAACATGCAATTGTAATTTTGTGTACAAAGGAAGATGAAATTTGTTGTTTCTAAAAGAACATCGGCAACCCCGATAATAACACTCAGCATGTGTCATCCTAATATAAGGACCAAACAAGGTATAAATCCAGAATTGTTTGCCTTGGTTTCATTTTGTCTCCACTTGGTGAGTATTTTCTGTTATGCACACACTGACACCTCACTAAAGGGCTTCAACCATCTTAACCCTTCAGCTTATGTAAAAGTAAGTGGCATTTGTCGTGTAATTCCATGTTCTAACATCATGGTAACTCAAATGGCAATTATCATCCCCCAGCATGAAAGTTCAGCCATGCCTTGTATAGCCACGTATTAACTCTTTCGCTTATGTGACACTGAGCGGCATTTGTCATGTAATGTCCATGTTTAGCCTCATGGTAGCTCTTGTAGGTAAGAGTGCCATTATATGCCTCATGTGCATCCTATTGTACACAACCATTCTTTCTTATCTAATTCCACTCTGTTCTCCGCAAAATCCAGTACTCTCTTCACTACTTCAATGAGACACTAGAAAAATTTAGATGCAGCAAAGCGCTCTACCAACCATTTTATGTCATTTCAAATAACCACAACTTCCCACTAGATCTAAAACTAGAACTATAATCGTTCTGATCAAAGAAATGCATTTTACATCACACTACACCATCCATCAAAAGTTAAGTTTGGTGATCTTTATTAGGGCTTCTCAATCAATTTTTCACACCCATAACACAATTTACTGTTAATTTCACATTAAAGATGGACCAATAACCTTGGTTAATTGACATTGGATTCCTATTAAGTTAACTGATATAATATTATGCCCATATTAAAGTCACATTTATAGTTATATAGTCTCTTGAAATATAAAGGTACCATGATGGAAAGGTTTTATTTCAAGGGGTTTTAATTGCAAATGTGAGACCCACTTTTCTCCTCCTGCAAAGAATTACAATCTTACGTTCATTCATTTGAGAATCCATCAGAAAAGATAACTGTGAGTTTGTGCAAGGACAAGGAGACAGAGAAAAGAGGATCTTTGCATTAGGGTTTGCAGGATCAAAAGAAGGAATCAAGGATCTTCTCCAATCTTCATCTATTCTTCATCAATGGCTTCAGGTATGGTGATTTAAAGTATTGCTCAATTATGCATTTGATTATTCTTGAGATGTTCTTTGATTCTTGATCCATGGCCTATTTTATCCGCATTAAATCTATTGTATTTCCAACATTTGGTATCAGAGCTGTGTTTAAGAATCAATACATCTTGGATTAAAGATTATGGTAAATTAGGGTTTGATTAATGTTTCATAAAATAAAATTTTTGATCTTTTAATTGTGGAATTAATAGAGGATTACATAGCCCTAATATCATGTTCATACTCCTCTAATTATGCAATTAATAGGGATCAAAATTTAGGATTAAGAAACCCTAATTTTCCCTAATTTTTGATTAAGTCATCGGAACAGGAACTGCCATTTGATAACTGTTTCGTCGACTATTAGTCGACTAATCATATGTTATAGTCGACTAATTTTTTTTCCGAAAGTTGAGAACTCTCTGTTTCTAACAGGAGTCGACTTATATTTTTGATTAGTCGACTAGTAAAGTGTATAGTCGACTAACCATTTTTGCCAAGTCGACTAATATTTAACCGAGAGTTTGCCTTCCAACAGGAGTCGACTAATAATATGTGTAGTCGACTGATAAAATTTGTAGTCGACTATTATAGGGTATAGTCGACTAACTTTTCCTTGCCCTAGTCGACTAGACCTAAATGTGTAGTCGACTTGACTTGACTCAAGTCGACTAGTCTTTTCTTATAGTCGACTTGACTTGACCCAAGTCGACTAGTCTTTCCTTGTAGTCGACTAATGGTTGTTTATAATCAATCATTAAAGTATATTACACATTTAAGTTATGGTGTTAATATTGATTGATGCTGGTCAAGTAATGAATTAGAGTATTAAGGGATTACTCAAATAAAGGACTAGAGAATATTATTGGTTAGTTTTGTATTCATATGGTTTATTGATCTAGTAGTTTGCCAAAGTGACCTATGTTAGTAAACCTTATGAATATACAGCTACATAAAAGACTTGTCAATGTAAGTGATATTAAAGACAATAATACTCTCGATGACGGTTCTAGTTAGGAGATTGAGACTGGCCCAAAGGAAAGTCTCTTTCAAATAATTATGAACCGGGGTAAGGTACTATAATTTATGCAACTTAGTGGTGTGGAAGTGAATACCCAAAGGTAACATGACTTACTGTCTAAGTAGCATAAATTATATTAGACCTACATAGGTGATAAAAGAGTCTCACCTAAAGAGTGAACACTAGATATGCTTAGGTTTCGCCCAAAGGAGAAATCAAAGTGATATCAATAGTTCATCTTAATTAATTTAAAACTTTGTATTGATTCGTGGCCTAATGTGAGCTTGTCCTATTATGTTTCAGTGAACGTCCCTACTTCCCTTCACACTCATGCCACTAGCATTCCAGCACTGGATGGTACAAATTTCTCTGAGTGGTTTGAGCATGTACAGTTTACACTGGGTGTCCTGGACCTAGACATGACCCTTTTGGTAGAGAAACCTGATGAAGTGACTGCTGAAAGCACAGCAGAGCAGGTTAGCCATGCCAAAGCTTGGGAAAGGTCGAATAGACTCAGTCTCATGTTCATAAAGATGACCATAGCCAATAACATCAAGACTTCCCTCCCACATACTACTAGTGCATCTGAACTTTTATCTGCTGTAAGAGACCGATTTAAGTCTGCAGATAAGTCATTAGCTGGCACCCTTATGGCTGAACTTACCACCATGAAATATGATGGTAATAGAGGAGTTCAACAACACATTCTAAATATGACTGATAAGGCTGCTAAGTTAGGATCACTGTGTACGAAAGTGGATGAATCCTTCTTGGTACAGTTCATCCTCAACTCACTTCCTCCTCAGTTTGGGCCATTCAAGATTCACTACAACACTCATAAAGATAAGTGAAATTTGAATGAGCTAACTGGTATGTGTGTACAAGAGTAAGTGAGACTGAGGCAAGAAGGGCATCACTCAGCGTTGGCAGTAACTCAAGGAGGTATCCATAAGAAAGGTAAATATGGAAGAGGTAAGAGATTTTCATCAAAGAAAGGACATGATCATGGGGAAAGCAGCCAAGGTCATGGAAGGCTTTCACTGTCAAATGCTACTTCTGTGGCAGAAAAGGACATGTGAAGAAGGACTGCAACAAGAGGAAAGCTTGGTTCGAAAAGAAAGGTATAAATCTTTCTTTTGTATGTTATGAATCAAATCTTGCTGAAGTACCTTCTAATACTTGGTGGATTGACTCTGGAGCACAACTCACATAACTAATTCAATGCAGGGATTCCTTACAACCCGGAAACCGCAGGAAAGTGAGAGATTAGTTTTTATGGGGAACCGTCTTAAAGTGGAGGTCGAATATGTTGGTACTTATCGACTACTCTTGGAGACGGGACATCAGATGGATCTTGAAGATACTTTTTATGTACCTTCGATTTCTAGGAACTTAATGTCAATATCCAATTAGATGTTTTTGGATATTCTGTTTTATTCAGTAGTGGAAAACTCAGTTTAGTGTATAATTCAATTCCGGTTGGACATGGAATTTTATGTGATGGTTTATATAAAATTTCATTGAATGATGAGTTTGCACAATCTTTATTATCTCTGCATTCGAATGTTGGTATTAAACGTGGCTTAATAAATGAAAAATCCTCTATCTTGTGGCATAGGAGACTGGGGCATATCTTCAGGGATAGAATAATAGATTAGTGAAGAATGGGATTTTGGATAACCTAGACTTCACTGATTTTGATGTGTGTGTGGATTGCATAAAAGGAAAGCAAACCAAACACACTAAGAAAGGTGCCACAAGAAGTAAAGAACTCCTTGAAATAATTCATACAGATATTTGCGGACCACTCTCAATTTCATGTTTTACGGGAGAGAGATATTTCATTACCTTTATAGATGATCTGTCACGTTATGGTTATGTATATCTAATTCATGAAAAGTCTCAGGCTGTTGACATCCTTGAGGTGTTCATTACAGAAGTCGAGAGACAATTAGATAGAAAGGTTAAAATCATAAGATCAGATCGAGGTGGTGAATTTTATGGTAGATATGATGAGTCAGGACAACATCCTGGCCCATTTGCCAAATTTCTAGAAAGCATGGTATTTGTGCTCAATACACAATGCCAGGTACGCCTCAGCAGAATGGTGTTGCTGAAAGGCGAAACCGAACACTTATGGATATGGTTAGGAGCATGATAAGCTTCTCTAATGTACCCATTTCATTGTGGAATGAAGCCTTAAAGACTGCTATGTATATCTTAAACAGGGTTCCTAGTAAGGCAGTCCCAACAACTCCTTTCGAGTTGTGGACTGGTAGGAACCTAGTTTAAGACATTTACATGTTTGGGGTTGTCCAGCAGGGGCTAGAATATATAATCCACAAGAAAAGAAATTAGACTTAAAAACAATATCTGGGTATTTCATTGGTTATCCAGATAAGTCTAAGGGATACAAATTTTATTGCCCTAACCATAGTACAAAAATAGTTGAAACTGGTAATGCCAGATTCCTGGAGAATGGTGAATTTAGTGGGAGTGATGAACCAAGAAAGGTAGATCTTGAAGTAGTAAGGGTAAATATCCAATTACATTTCCTTCAAGAGAAATTGTTGTCCCTCAGCTTGATCATCAAGTTGAGATACCAGAACAACATAGTGATATTGGTTCACCACTCCATGAGGATATCGCCATTGAAAATATTGTAGAACCACCACAACCGGCAGCTTTGAGAAGATCTCAAAGGGAAAGAAGATCTGCCATTTCAGATGATTATGTGGTGTATCTACAGGAATCTGATTATGATATTGGGATAAATAAAGATCCAGTTTCATTTTCACAAGCCATAGAATGTAATGATTCTAGTAAATGGATTGATGCTATGAATGATGAGTTGAAATCTATGGACCAAAACCAAGTCTGGGATCTCGTTGAATTGCCTGATAACTGTAAGAAAGTTGGGTGTAAATGAGTCTTTAAGACCAAGCGCGACTCTAAAGGCAATATCGAACGATATAAGGCCAGACTTGTGGCTAAAGGTTTAACTCAGAAGGAAGGCATTGATTATAGAGAAACCTTCTCTCCAGTATCAAAGAAGGACTCTCTTAGAATCATTATGGCACTTGTAGCTCATTATGATTTGGAGTTACATCAAATGGATGTGAAAACTGCTTTTCTGAATGGAGATTTGGATGAGGTAATTTACATGGAGCAACCTGAAGGGTTCGCAAATGAGGTAAAGAACACTTGGCTTGCAAATTAAAGAAATCCATATACGGACTTAAACAAGCTTCCAGGCAATGCTATATAAAGTTTAATGATACCATTACATCTTTTGGATTTACAGAAAACACTGTTGATCAGTGTATATATCTAAAGATCAGTGGGAGCAAGTTTATTTTTCTGGTTCTGTATGTGGATGATATCTTGTTAGCCAGTAGTGATATTGGTCTGCTGTATGAAACTAAAAGCTATCTTACCAAGAACTTTCAGATGGTTGATATGGGTGAGGCAGCTTATGTCATTGGCATAGAGATCTTCAGGGATAGATCTCGAGGATTGCTAGGACTATCTCAGAAAGGTTATATCAACCGAGTCTTGAAAAGATTTCATATGGAAATGTGTTCAGTCAGTCCTGCACCCATTCAGAAGGGTGACAAATTAAGTGGGAGCCAGTGTCCCAGAAATGACTTAGAAAAGGGTCAAATGCAGAAAGTTCCGTATGCATCAGCTGTTGGGAGCTTGATGTATGCAAGCACTTGTACCAGGCCAGATATCAGTTTTGCAGTTGGGATGTTGGGAAGATACCAAAGCAATCCAGGAATGGAGCACTGGAAGTTGGCTAAGAAGGTTATGCGGTATCTTCAAGGGACGAAGGACCATATGCTCACATACAGGAGATCAGATCAGTTGGAGGTGATCGGCTATTCGGACTCAGATTTTGGTGGTTGCCCAGATAGCGGAAGTCTACCTCAGGATTTATTTTCTTGCTAGCAAGTGGGGCAGTATCGTGGAAGAGTGTAAAGCAGTCTATCATTGCTTCATCCACGATGGAGGCTGAGTTTATAGCTTGTTTTGAGGCCACAAATCATGCATTATGGTTAAGGAATTTTATCTCAGCACTTGGTGTAGTTGACTCTATTGCCAGGCCGCTGAAGATATATTGTGACAATACAGCAGCCATTTTCTTCTCTAAGAATGGTAAGTACTCTATGGTTCTAGACACATAGAACTTAAGTACTTGGTGGTTAGAGAAAGAGTTGAGAAACAAAAGTGTCAATTGAAAGTATAAGTACCACTTTAATGGTTGCTGATCCAATGACAAAAGGATTGCCTCCAAAGACATTTAAGGAACATGTTGTTAGAATGGGTCTTTTGGGCAATCTGTAATGTATATATTGGTACTTATGTTAATTGACATTATTGTACAAATAAAAATTTGTTTCTGTGTTTCCTGTTATCCAATTATGTGTGCACATATTATGTATGGATGTTTGTTAAACAGGAAATGTCTTTACAAGACAATTACAGGGGTCATTTGGTTATAGACTCAATTAGTAAGGGTTATCAATGTTGTGGTACATAGAAGGGAGTATGACGTGGATGTTGTATAACCGCTATGACTCGCATTGGTGATCCAAGCTAATTGCAGTATTACGGTATTTCATATTTGGGCTTATCAGTTGTTGTTTTTAAAATTCGTGATCACGTGTCAAGTTTTTTCGTATGGAATCCAATGGAGTCAAAAATGATTTACAAATGAGTCTTTTCTTTTATTTGTTTTCTAAAGTTTTAACCTAATCGGTTAATGGTCCAAATGGGAGAATGTTAATTTCACATTAAAGATGGACCAATAACCTTGGTTAATTGACATTGGATTCCTATTAAAGTTAACTGATATAATATTATGCCCATATTAAAGTCACATTTATATAGTTATATAGTCTCTTGAAATATAAAGGGTACCATGATGGAAAGGTTTTATTTCAAGGGGTTTAATTGCAAATGTGAGACCCACTTTTCTCCTCCTGCAAAGAATTACAACCTTACGTTCATTCATTTGAGAATCCATCAGAAAAGATAACTGTGAGTTTGTGCAAGGACAAGGAGACAGAGAAAAGAGGATCTTTGCATTAGGGTTTGCAGGATCAAAAAGAAGGAATCAAGGATCTTCTCCAATCTTCATCTATTCTTCATCAATGGCTTCAGGTATGGTGATTTAA
The DNA here is from genome assembly GCA_038442645.1 of Agave tequilana. NCBI lineage: Eukaryota > Viridiplantae > Streptophyta > Magnoliopsida > Asparagales > Asparagaceae > Agave > Agave tequilana. The sequence goes on from JAVJIF010010241.1 coordinate 174,107, forward strand.
AGTATTGCTCAATTATGCATTTGATTATTCTTGAGATGTTCTTTGATTCTTGATCCATGGCCTATTTTTTCCGCATTAAATCTATTGTATTTCCAACATTTACACCTCAACTCTACACCTATGCAAGATCCCAATTTTCCTAGCTTTACCGAATATCCCCATTCAGATCATGTTCACATAGATACGCTTCCCCCAATTTATGTACCGTGGTGGGTAGATCCCATTAATGCCTTGTAAATTTAAGCTATTATCATGGATAAAAATTTGCAAAACGAAAAAAGAAGAAAAAAGAAAAAAAAAAAAAATGAAATTCACCAGAATACTGGTACAGTTCCTTCTATTGATCCAAACAATTAATCAAACATAAACATTTCCTCTTTGATTAGATTTTTTTTTAAAACACAAATAAGAGACCGTGGAGATCCCAAACCCTAGATCTAAGAAAACAATTGAGTAGAAAAAAAGACAATTATGATCCACAGAGATATTAAGGGAGAATCGAGAGAGAGTTTTGAGAGCTTTACCTCGTGAGATCTGGAGAAGATCGAATTCGTGAAAATCTCTCCGCTCGCAGTTCTCGCATATTGTTAAGTTCCGAATGGGAGCGGGTCTGGACCCGATAACTTCTGAACCCATTAAGAGGTCGGCTGGGCTGATCTTCATCTGGACCCGGCCCAAACCCGCCACAGGTCTAAGTGGGTTCAATGGAGAGCTTTCAAACTTTTTACAAAAAGCTTTTGAGTTCAAATCTTTTGTTTGTAGTTGCATGACAAGTTATAAATTGATATGCAATGTTTCAACTGAGGTTTCACTTATGTGTATAGAGGAGGACTAATTATAGTTGTTAAATGATAATTTTCATTTCTTTTAGGGAGTTTTTTTTTTCTCTAGTGAAATTTTTTTCCATTCATTCTTGTGTATGTTTGATTGCATGTAAGATCTTTGGAAAACGCTATGCATAGATTTTCTAAAAGACTATTATTTCAAGAGCAACATTCAGAGTTTTCCATGGTTTTACATGCAACCAAACATGAAACTATTCATCATTAAATCACCACATTCTAGAAAACAATGTACATTCACATTTAAAAAGGAGAAGAAAAATCAAATTCAAGGAAAGTGCCCATTGTGCACGAACAACCATCACAATTGAAGTAAAACATGTATCATTTCATACATCATATATATACACTTTACACACCATATCCTTGCAGTTATACACCTTCCAGTATTACACAGCAAATATAACCTGTAATCAGAACTCACTGACATTGTATCAACTCCTCATGAAAAAAGGTGGGAGACAATATCTTGCATCAGTTATTGGCGAAACACCTGATGCAATCAAAAACTACTGAACAAAAGCATAACCAACTGGGATACAAGCAGCATAGGATCATGCATCAGGAACCATAGTGACCGAATCAATCATGAAGACGAGCACGAGGATTCAAATGGTGAAATTCTTCGCCTCTTGCTAGCAAAAGAGGCCCTTGCACATACTCAGTCAAAGTGGGCCCATCGAGAACAGACTTCAGTGCCTGTTGGACATTGGTGTGAAGAGACGGCGTTCCATATCAGTGGGATTTCCTTCACAGGTCATCACAAAAAACATTTTTGATTCTGCCACCCAAAGTGCAGATCTCCGCACGAACTGTCTTCAGCTGTAGAGACTGCAGAGTTGATATAAGCTCTGCAAGGAGATCTGGCCGGTCCTCGCAGGAGAGGTACGCCTTGATTGAAAAGATTCC